>PQWD01008716.1:0-77244 GCA_019425675.1 Leucinodes orbonalis
CAGTACCAAAGTTCATGATCCACAGATGCGGAAAGCATTTGTCAACTTTGGGGCCTGACCCCAATTGTAGCTGTGAACTTATTCAAAAATCAACAACTCTCAAATATTTGGGTGTGACTTTAGACGAAAGGCTTACTTTTAAAGAGCACATTGACGCCGTGTCTGCCCGTGCCCGTAGACTGATATTTACCATGAAAGCTCTTAGGGCAGTGGCCGACTTTAAATTAATCAGGACTATTTACGTTTTGCTATGCGAGTCGATACTTACATACTGTATCTCGATATGGGGAGGTGCCTCAACTTCTGTCATGTTAAAGCTTGAGAGGGCCCAACGTTCAGTCCTGAAAGTTATGCTCAGAAAACCCGTACGTCATCCTACGGACCTTGTTCATCGCGAGGCCGAAGTATTGAGTGTTAGAGGCCTTTATGTCCAACACGCTGTACTGACCACTCATAGACAAGTCCTCGGCTCCAATTATTGTCTTACATACTCGGGAAGGCGGGTCTTTAAAGTTCCAGTGCCATCAGTAAAAACTTCTTTTGCAAACCGGTTTCGTCATTTTATGTATCCATATTTATACAATAAGTTTAACAGGATAAGTAATTTACGCCATACTGTATTTTCCGCGGCAAAAAAACAGATATTCAAAGAACTTTTAACTTGGAATTATGCAGAAACAGAGCGGTTCCTAAGGATACCAGTGTGAAATGTATTATCAGTGTGTTTTTAATATATATATATTATTATATTTTTTTAATACTAAGATTATTAATCGTGTTTTTTTTTTTTTCTCTTATAATTAAATTGTTAAAACCGTATTAACCTAGCTTGGTACTCATATTTAGGGCTTCGCAGGACAGGCTGTGCCTAGTGCGAAGTCCGCTGTCACTTACACTATTATCTTTAACACCTGTGTATACTTAAGTTAAGTCTTTCATTTTATTGTACCTGGTATAAAAACCTTGTAACTTTAAGTAAATAAAACTTTTTTATTTTTTTATTTATATTTTATAAGTGTTATAATTGCAGAACCTACCGAGTTCCTCTCGACTGGAGTTGTTGCGTAGCGAAGCGCCGCTGTCGTACGCGGAGCTGGTGTGCTTTTGGAGGACCTTTATCATCGCGTCACGTTCTGCTACTTTCGACTCTAGCTCTTTTACTCTGTAAAATAAAAGCATCGCATTGGCACATGCTTACTCGTAAAATGTACTAGAACAATCAAATATAACTTTAATAATTATTTTATTTCTCAAGTGTGACTATATTTTACTTCCATATAGAATCAAATTCAAAATTGTAACCTCCGAAAATCCATAGGCTTGGCTATAAACTCTAGTGAAGATATATGGGACGGCATAACATGAATCTCAAGCTCAGAATTCAATGTCCTAACTGTGAAAAAATCACACATATAGTAAACTCTATACGGTCTACCCGCAAGATTCGAACCCACGACCTAAATCACGCAGCAATCTAAAACCCCATCTTGCACCAGATATCTCGGTCCTCCGCTTTCCTCATTCAGCCTCCACGAGCGACCTTACGCAAGCTTGCTAGAACGCGGTCTCCACTCCAGAACTCGTCTGCTCCAACGGCCATCGGTTCTGCGACATACGCGACCAGCCCACTGCCACTTCAACTTGCTGATCCGGCGGGTTATGTCGGTAACTTTAGTTCTCTTACAGAATAAATCATTTCTGATCTTATCCCTAAGAGAGACCCCGGGCATAGCTCCCTCCCATTACATTACCTGCTCTCAAAGTCAGCGAGTTTTTTCTGAGCAGAATGTAGTTCATCCATGTGGCGTATTTTCTCACTACGAGCTTCCGCCATCAATCGCTCCGATTCCGCTGAAGTCTTCTCCAACGCAGCGATCTTTGCGTCCCTGGAAAGGTACTGTATTAATCATAGGAACAAAGTGATGTTAATAAATACCCCATAACTTATTTACGAATAAAATTATATTATCATTTAGTGAAACATCTCAAGGAGACGTCTACCAGTTGATTTTCTGTTGTCTTAATTGGCCACAGATGAGTAGATATTCTACAAAAAGATAGATTGATCTTGTACATTATACTTTTTAATTAAGGTTCTTCACTTGGGGACTTGGTGCCAAAAAAGGGTTGTTTTCATTTATAACTTTTGACTGCAACTTTAAGATTATTTTTTAAATGTTCTATTGAAAAGAGCCTTTCTTCAACAAGTCTTTTTTGTTAGCTGGCTATTGCATGTTTCTTTAGATGTGCAGTACTTAGGTATCGAAGCAGCGGAGACGGCAGCCTGCCTCAGCGCCGCTTCCTCCAGGTATCGTTGTTCCCACTTGGCGCACTCGCCCTCCAGAGCTAGGAGTCGCTCGTCCCGTTCGCGTACTACGCGACGGAGCTCGGCCGCCTCGGACGCGTCGCCGGGAGACTCGCCGCCGCATTTGCACTCGCGCTTCCTGCACACACGAATAACAACTTTATATATATTAAAATGTGGTCATGATTAGCACGTACTAGATTCCGCCAGTGCTGTCAAGTGGACGCAAGAAGACGACGTTCACTCTGAATAATAATTTATCAAACAAATCTTTTTATAAAAAAATATGGGTCTTTGGCTTATCTACTTATTTACAGACGTTTGATTTATCATCGTGAGCTATTTGTTTCATTCCATACTTACAAAACCTAAAAGTGACCGTGAAGGTATAGCTGCCAAAATGTTTATCCTGTAATTATTCAAATAAATGGTATTTAATAGTATTTGTTAAAAATGACACACAGCCAAGATGCCACTTCTATGTGTATCCGTTGCATGTGAATTCTGCTGCAGCGCGCCTGCGGCCCCAGCACGGCCCCACGCACCTGAAGGCCTGCAGCTCCCCCTCGAGCTGCGCGCGCAGCTTGCGCTCGGAGCGCTCGCGGCGGTCGGCCGCCTGCTGCAGCGCGCCTGCGGCCCCAGCACGGCCCCACGCACCTGAAGCCTGCAGCTCCCCTCGAGCTGCGCGCGCAGCTTGCGCTCGGAGCGCTCGCGGCGGTCGGCCGCCTGCTGCAGCGCGCCTGCGCCCAGCACGGCCCACGCACCTGAAGGCCTGCAGCTCCCCCTCGAGCTGCGCGCGCAGCTTGCGCTCGGAGCGCTCGCGGCGGTCGGCCGCCTGCTGCAGCGCGCCTGCGGCCCCAGCACGGCCCACGCACTGAAGGCCTGCAGCTCCCCCTCGAGCTGCGCGCGCAGCTTGCGCTCGAGGCGCTCGCGGCGGTCGGCCGCCTGCTGCAGCGCGCCTGCGGCCCCAGCACGGCCCACGCACCTGAAGGCCTGCAGCTCCCCTCGAGCTGCGCGCGCAGCTTGCGCTCGGAGCGCTCGCGGCGGTCGGCCGCCTGCTGCAGCGCGCCTGCGGCCCCAGCACGGCCCACGCACCTGAAGGCCTGCAGCTCCCCTCGAGCTGCGCGCGCAGCTTGCGCTCGGAGCGCTCGCGGCGGTCGGCCGCCTGCTGCAGCGCGCCTGCGGCCCCAGCACGGCCCCACGCACTGAAGGCCTGCAGCTCCCCCTCGAGCTGCGCGCGCAGCTTGCGCTCGGAGCGCTCGCGGCGGTCGGCCGCCTGCTGCAGCGCGCCTGCGGCCCAGCACGGCCCCACGCACCTGAAGGCTGCAGCTCCCCCTCGAGCTGCGCGCGCAGCTTGCGCTCGGAGCGCTCGCGCGGTCGGCCGCCTGCTGCAGCGCGCCTGCGGCCCAGCACGGCCCCGCACCTGAAGGCCTGCAGCTCCCCCTCGAGCTGCGCGCGCAGCTTGCGCTCGGAGCGCTCGCGGCGGTCGGCCGCCTGCTGCAGCGCGCGGCGCCCAGCACGGCCCCACGCACCTGAAGGCCTGCAGCTCCCCCTCGAGCTGCGCGCGCAGCTTGCGCTCGGAGCGCTCGCGGCGGTCGGCCGCCTGCTGCAGCGCGCCTGCGGCCCAGCACGGCCCCACGCACCTGAAGGCCTGCAGCTCCCCCTCGAGCTGCGCGCGCAGCTTGCGCTCGGAGCGCTCGCGGCGGTCGGCCGCCTGCTGCAGCGCGCCTGCGGCCCCAGCACGGCCCCACGCACCTGAAGGCCTGCAGCTCCCCTCGAGCTGCGCGCGCAGCTTGCGCTCGGAGCGCTCGCGGCGGTCGGCCGCCTGCTGCAGCGCGCCTGCGGCCCCCGCACGGCCCCACGCACCTGAAGGCCTGCAGCTCCCCCTCGAGCTGCGCGCGCAGCTTGCGCTCGGAGCGCTCGCGGCGGTCGGCCGCCTGCTGCAGCGCGCCTGCGGCCCCAGCACGGCCCACGCACCTGAAGGCCTGCAGCTCCCCCTCGAGCTGCGCGCGCAGCTTGCGCTCGGAGCGCTCGCGGCGGTCGCCGCCTGCTGCAGCGCGCCTGCGGCCCCAGCACGGCCCCACGCACCTGAAGGCCTGCAGCTCCCCCTCGAGCTGCGCGCGCAGCTTGCGCTCGGAGCGCTCGCGGCGGTCGGCCGCCTGCTGCAGCGCGCCTGCGGCCCCAGCACGGCCCCACGCACCTGAAGGCCTGCAGCTCCCCCTCGAGCTGCGCGCGCAGCTTGCGCTCGGAGCGCTCGCGGCGGTCGGCCGCCTGCTGCAGCGCGCCTGCGGCCCCAGCACGGCCCCACGCACCTGAAGGCCTGCAGCTCCCTCGAGCTGCGCGCGCAGCTTGCGCTCGGAGCGCTCGCGGCGGTCGGCCGCCTGCTGCAGCGCGCCTGCGGCCCCAGCACGGCCCCACGCACCTGAAGGCCTGCAGCTCCCCCTCGAGCTGCGCGCGCAGCTTGCGCTCGGAGCGCTCGCGGCGGTCGGCCGCCTGCTGCAGCGCGCTGCGGCCCCAGCACGGCCCCACGCACCTGAAGGCCTGCAGCTCCCCTCGAGCTGCGCGCGCAGCTTGCGCTCGGAGCGCTCGCGGCGGTCGGCCGCCTGCTGCAGCGCGCCTGCGGCCCAGCACGGCCCACGCACCTGAAGGCCTGCAGCTCCCCTCGAGCTGCGCGCGCAGCTTGCGCTCGGAGCGCTCGCGGCGGTCGGCCGCCTGCTGCAGCGCGCCTGCGGCCCAGCAGGCCCACGCACCTGAAGGCCTGCAGCTCCCCCTCGAGCTGCGCGCGCAGCTTGCGCTCGGAGCGCTCGCGGCGGTCGGCCGCCTGCTGCAGCGCCGCCAGCGCCCGCTGCAGGCCCAGCACGCGCTCCACGTACCCGCCCGCGTGACGGCACTGCACACAAAAGGATTCTCTTTCACGTTACTCAAATCCGAAAGTAACTAATGAGCACTTTCACCCATTAACAACAATAAATCTCTCTTGAACGACCGATTTAATGCATCATTAAAGTAAAAAAAAACTACTGATAAATCTATCGCTTTTATCCTTTTATCATTAACAAATAAAGACAAAAAAGCAAATAAAAAAATAATTTTAGAAGCGTTTGTTAGTTAAACTTATCCTTCAAACACCACTAGACTATTTGATATGGAAATTCCACATCCGGGCTCTTGGCTTATCCTTTGCCTCCACTAGAAATTTAAACAGTTCCGGACCTTTGTGCCAGCATTCTTATTTAACCTAGACGATATCTCTACGCCAGAACTCATTTCATCTAAGTTGCTTGGTAAAAAAATAATACAAAGAATAAAAATATCGACACTAAGGCCGTATTCAAGAACGAGACTCAAGCGTTGATCTTTACATGAATAGAGTTAGAAAAGGATAGCGCTAGCGCTCTATATGATAAATAGCGCCTTATAGTCTCGTTCTAGAATACGGCCTCATAATTGTACTGTAAACGTACCTCGTCTTCAAGTCGTACTACGTTGGCCTGCGCGTTGGTGAGCGCCGTGTCGAGGATGTCGATGTGCGTGCGTTGCTCCTGCAGTGTCGCCCGTTGAGCTGCCATTTCTATCTCTTGCCTTTCTTTCGCACACGCCAGCTCCTTGTCTATGAGTCGCGATAAAGTTGCATAGATTGTTTAAGTTTCGAAAAAATATAAATTTGATGATTGCATCCAGACTGACAATTTTTTTTTTAAAGAGAACCCCTGGCGTGAACTCTTGCATGCGAAGGAAAAATGTGTAAATTCGGTACAAAAGTCGGATGAAAGTCAAACCTTATTTTAATCATTTAATAGCGCATTAAAGAAGTGTGTCATTATCAAGAACAGTATATAATATTTCACGAAACATTCATACCTTGCTGTAAAATATTTTTTCTTGTACTCAAAGCAAGAACTCTTTATTTTAACTGAAGTATTTAAGTGATTATATGGTTGCAAAAACAGTATTAAAATCACAATCGACGTATAGGCATTATTGAGTTGACCTAACAATAGCTTCAAATTGTAATTCAACAATCTGTATTAGTTCTATTGATATTCCGAATAAAAAAATAAAATAACCTAAGTTGCAACTAAATAGTGTGATGTGTTCCTATCATATTTTGTAGAATTTGAATACTTAAACTACTCACTCTGTGTTATGAGTTGAGCTATGAGCATTTCCCGATTCTGAAGTTCCTTGCGCAAAGCTTCCGCGTTTCCGTCGCCATCCGTACGCACACCTTGCGACAGCAAATCCACCTACAAATACATACATTAATGTTGTATCAAATTATAATTGTAATCATCGAGTTATTTTACCAAAAATAATTAAATATTACATTCCGTGAACGGGACGGTCAGTTCGCAAACCTGGTGGTAAGTGATACGCCTGACCAAAATAAATGCAATGTTGAACGAAAATTAATAGTAGTGGGTAGTATTTATTTTCCATCAACACTGCCCTGCGCCCGTCACCCGAGACAACAGATGTTAGGTCTCTTAATACCCGGTAATTTTACTAGCTAGTGCCTTCATCCCGAAACACAGAAGTGCAATACTATTTGACGGTAGCGTCAATATAATTGAATAATATCTGGCACTTAGGTACCTACCTAGACGACGAAAGCATTACGCGAGTACAACCAATAACTACTTATTCAAAAACTGCTTATAAAACAGAATAATAGATAGATACATTATTTATTTATATCAGACACACAACATCAAAAACAAAGGAAAACATAGATGCAAGTTAAAACAAATCAAAAGGACACAAATATTACATAGAAGTGTTATCTAAGTTATGTGTGTCACAGGGATACAAAACGGCCAAAGCTCAGCATTTGGTTTGCAGACAGCAAACCGCTGATTTTCAACCATGAACAGCCGAGGACTTTCAAGTGAGCCTTACAAATGACAAACGTGATTACATTAGCAATTTAATTATGTTATTGGAATATATTGAAGTTAGTATATAACAAACCTGATGTGTAAGAGCCCGGTTTAGGTCATGCAATCTCCTAGCGTCGGCCTGCAGACGAAGTCTCGCCGCCCTCTCTAGTCTCTCGCGACGTTCGCACGACCGCACCAGCTCTTCATGGGCTGTGCGCACTTTCTCCACCTCCTCTTCGAGCTGCAAAATAATATACAAACTGAGAAATGGAATGAGATATAATAATAAATATCCACTGACATTCACACAGCACCATCTAGCCCCAAGTTAAGCGTGAAGCCTGTATTATGGGTACTCAACAACGAATAAACATACTTATATATATTATTTGTAAATAAATACATATTATATATAGAAAACACCCAGACCATTACAAACAGATATGTTCATGCACACAAACGTTTGTACTGCCCGGGGGTCGAACCCGGAACCCTCGGTGTTGCAGCCGAGGTCTTAACCGCTCCACCAAATGGGTCGTCATAGCCGAGTTCTCATCTAATCTCTAATCATCTTCATGATTAATGTAAAGGGCAAAACAATAGCGGCACATCAAGGTTTTATTTCATAGACTAAGACCCCTATTCTAGAATAAGCTCAAAGTTAATCTTTACTTAAATTGAGTTAGAAAGTGATGATGCTATTTATCGTTTAGAGCGCTATCTCTTTCTCACTCTACTTAAGTGAAGATCAACGCTTGAGTCTCGTTGTAGAATACGGGCTTAGTCTTATTTAGTCTTTATTTAGAATACTTAGTCTTATTTCGAATCTCTATTTAGTATCTTTATTTATATATGATTACTTACGGTGATGGATGTGTGTGTGTGTTTTCTTAATTTTATAACTAAGTTTTTATTACATTTATTTATGAATTTGTACGTGTGTTAATGTTGGATACCAATTTTTTATGCCAACCTGATTGTTGACTGTTTACTTGATGATGTTTTATATGTCTGATGGATGACCTCTCGAATAGGTTTATGCTCTGTCAGCCACGGTCGCCTTAATAAAAACGTCAATTACTTTTAAACTATAATTGGCTAAGTGTACTAATACTATAAATAAAATAAAACATACCTAATTAGTACAACTATTTATACAGCCTTACATGTGTTACCTTAAAAAGGTGTTACCTTAGTGGTTTTCGCGACCCGCTCACAAGCATCAGCCAGCTGCCGTTTCAGCTGATGGTTCTCTGCCGCCAAGGTGTCGAGCACCGCCGCGAAGGCGTCGTCCGTCTCCTCGGCCGAGCCCTCGCCGCTGCACCACCCGCTGGACTCCGACCCGCCCGGCACCCCACGGACTCCAACGCTGTGTACCATATGTTATTGCTAGCTGGGGTATAAGGTATAAAATATTATCCTGCAGTAAAACGAAGAATATGTGTTTATCCAGGGTGTCAGAACTTCATACCAAATGGTATTAAAATCGCTTGGTTAGGACTTCGATTGATTTGCGCGCGGTACTGGACTATACTTGGACATTGCAACATAACTTTATTTTTCTAAAATCGAAGTAGCCTAAGTTACTCCTTATTATATCTTCAGATTTCGGGCATAAATAGTATTTGCCTAAGTGGATGGAGCGAAAGCTTACGTTGAAGAAGATCACGATTAAATTGCATTTCTTTATGTCATAGTGTACAGGACGGTCAAGACGCTCACCTGATGGTAAGTGATACGTCTGACCATGACAGAGTGGCATTAAAGGAGACCAACAACTGATAGACAGTTATTATTCTCTGACAAAGCCGCACTGCGTCTGACACCAGAGACAACAGATGACTAAGGTCTCTTATACCCGGTAATTTTACTAGCAATGTTAATTGAAAACTAGCCATACCTTTTAAATACTTATTAAGTTATATTTTGTATAAAAATACATTACTACCACGAATTGCATTTTATGCCCTTATTTCACTTTATATGTCTAGAACTGAACTGCGATAGATTGTAGAACGAAATCATAGTAGTAAAAAATACAAAACTCACCTAGTGAGATCAGGCTGCGACCGCGACAAGTTCAGCTTGTCCTTGTTCAGCTTAGCTTTTGCCTTGGGCTTGGCGGGCGCCGGCGGGGTACGGCCGCGAGGACTCGGGGACTGCGCCACCTCCTTAGCCAGGTGCTTCAGCACCGAAGACTGGTTCAGAAAGTCGTCGGGGATCTCCGTTATTTCCTTTACAACAGGACGGAATGATTTTTTTATTGATTTATATAGTAAATTAACAGCGCGGTTTCGAATTGTATGCCTATGTGTAAGTAAGCTATTTCAGTTAAAACAAATTAATTTATAATAATAACATCACAGGCAATAATGTTAATACAAATACCGGAACTGAAGGCTTTTTTAAACTCTTGTTCTTTATTATTAATTTATTCTTCTTTATTTGCTTTCAGCTTTATCAAAATCGAGGGCCTCAAGCCAAAGGGGCGTATAAGAAAATACGCATTTTTTTATTTGACTTATAGTTTCTTAATGTATTTATACACAATCTCAATTTGTTGTCACGTAAATATAAAACCCGGAATGTCACGGAAGTTTCTACTGAAAGTGATGATTTTTTTATATACGTCCCTTTGGCTTGAGGCCCGCGATATATATCAATCGGATATATTGAATCTGCATGTGATTGCATTCAATATCACAAATAGAGTTGGAATAATGGATGGAGAAGCCAATTATAAAATGGTATTTATTCTCTCACTGAAATATCAGGAGATTACAACATAGACCAGATTAACTTACAAATTTTAGGTATAAAAGATATCTATAACAGTACCTGAACTCCATGATCAGGTGGGCTCGTGTATATCCTCTGACCTCCAACGTCGATATAATTGGCGGTAGTCGTCACTATTGTATGTGTGTTAGGCGTTTGTTCCTTATGCGCTTTTGGCAAAGGAATGCCACTGGGTTTCTTCCCGACTTCACTCTTTTTCAGAGTATGATAAGGGGAAGATTGGCTAGCAGGGTGTTTCGCTTCACTGCCGGTTCGTTCGTGTTCTCTAATAATGGAAATAATATTTATTATTACTGGTGGGTTGGTACCTTTGTAAACTTCTAGGGAACTGCAGTCACTGCGACCTATAAGATCTATTATAACTCGCCCCCCTTTACAGTTTGTTCATGAGATAGGCTATTTTTGAAAATTTTGGGCATTTTAAAATTTTAATACAAGGGCGGATCCAGGTTAGGCGCCAGGAGGGGGTCACATAGTAGTAGTCAAGTTAAGTACTTATAAGGTATTTTGTTATGTATGTTAGTATTTTACTTAAAAATAGCTCAGGGGAGGCATGACCCCCGATCCTCCCGTATCCGCCGTTGTTTTAATAGTCCACATTTGCCAAAGAGTGATTTAGTGTTTGACACTCTCCTGATTAGAATCTGCAAGAATCAGTGTCACATTAATTATTTTATGGTGGTGGGTAGTTAAAATCTCAGTGACTTATTAGTAGCCTTTTATCACCTGCATATGCTCGCTTTTTCTAATAGGCTTTTATAAAATCATACTTCTCATATGAGCTAACTGCCATATCTTCTCAAACTTCTACATATGCAGGCATATGTGTGAATATAATTATTACTTTATCTATTAAATAATGGTTACTGTGTAATACTTTTTTACTCATCTATAAGGCTAAGTTATAAAATAATAATAAATGAAATAAATAAGAACAAATAACAAATTCATACCGAATAGGTGTCGGCCGAGGCGGCCATGAGTCGTCTTGATTATGTATAATGAGTGTATTGTATGATGATGAGGAGACATCTAGAGAGCTTCTGTTACTGTTGCCACCGCCAACGGAATCCTTTAGTGAGTTTCTATTACTGCCCGGTACACTTTCCTGTGATTGCAAATAAAGTCAGTTCAAATACTGCCTAACATTTACCACATACGACTTATTTAATATATTAAATAATTTAAAATAATACTTTAACGAATTTCACGTACGAAATCTATATATATCACTCCATAACACTTTTATATAGCAATAGATTTGTGTACTTATTGCAGACTTTGCAGTTGAAAAAAACACTTTTATTTATACTAATTTGGAAATAAACCCCTTAACTGCCGCTATAGCCGACAGAATTAATAGATTTTCTATTGTCTGAAATACTGGCAGTCAAATGGGCCGGAAGTCAAGAACTCTGTACAGGCTGGTATTTATTATTAGATTATTACCTTTAAGGAATTTCTATTGTTGTTGGATTCACTGTGGTTCTCCTGGCCCTGCGGCTCCACTCGGGCCGTATGCCGCACCACATACCTCTCTTCCCGAGACAGGTTTTCATTTGACGTTGACACATCTGTTTCGCTCCCAGACAGACTTTGAGGAAACCCACTAGGCACTAATGGAAAATTTTTATGCATTACATAATCATGTGTTCATTGTATCAAGGAGTTTACAAGCATTTTTTCTCATAACTTAACGGTTCAGTGCGCTCACCTGGTAGTAAGTGATACACCTGACCATGACAAAAGCAGTGTTGAAGGAAATTAATAACAGCAGGTAGTCATTACAATTGTCAACACTGATCTGCCCTCGGTGCCCAAGACAACAGATGTGAGAACTCTTATAACCAGTAATTTTACTAGCTACAGTGCCCTCATCCGAAACCAAAAAGTGCAAAACACTCCTTTTCACGGGACGATATCTGACACTGCAGTGGTACCTATCTAGACAACTCAGTGCCAAGTCTACCACCTAGTATAATAATCCATTCTCAGAATCAGTTTCCACATGTAGCACCCAATCCTAATTAATGGCTTTCTATTATTATTTTTGTTGGTAGGAATGATAAATGATGGAATAAATTATTTTGAAATGACTATTCACAAATAAGACATGTTGCTTAAATCCAAACGCTGCTCTCTAAGCAGCATTAAGATACTTAAAAAGAAATAGACTAGTGCAAAGACAATTGACATGAGTTAAATGTACCTATATCATAAATAAGAATGAAACCTTAATTTACAAATAAAGTCCAGAATCAAAATAAGAATTAATCCTAATAACTGTCAAAAATTATTAAGGAATAAAAGTTGTCCCTTAATTCACAACAGGCTACTAAACTCATATTTGTTCCATAAAACAAATTAGTATTTCTTATAGTATATATTTTTTTACAAAATCAATAAAAATGTATGTCCAATTTTAATTATAATCAGTAATTTATTTATAAATCCAATTTAAATAAATATATTTCACTTTAGGCATAAAATGCAATTGACTATTTTGTGATGTCATCCAATTTGTAAACTATGAAATGAAATCTGAATGACACTGTCACCTATAATCATAATATTATGATTGTGACAACATGATATTACTGATTCTTTTAACCTTCAACAAGACTATAGTGACAATATCTTTATTTATTGTGTATATTGGTAGATAGGGTTTATGGTTATTTATTTAGCTTTAGGATAGCATACTTTTATTTTCAAATCTATATGATTGCTGAGCTGATAAAATATGCCCAAATACAGGGAACAGGGCTTTCACCTGATTATGTCATATTTTTTTATTAAAAACTTATGGTTTTGTTCATACAGAACATGTATGTTTTATCCATTTGATGGAATCTGAATTACCAGTTTAAGACTAACATTTAAAAAGTAGGAAGAATGTAACTTATTGACTATTTTTTTAAAATCTACACTTAATGCTACAGTATTATGCAACTACAAAAAGCAAAAATGTAATAAAAAAACTTGGAAATTGGAAATCCACATAGTTTCTTGATTTGAACTGCAATACACTACACTAGTCTAACCCCATATTCTAGAGGGAGACTCAGCATGTATCTCTATTAAATTGAGTTATTATGGGATAGCACTATGTATACACAGTAAATAGCAGCATCTCTTTCTAACACAGTTTAAGTCAAGATCAATGCTTGAGTCTCATTCTGGAATACGGACCTAAATCCCTAAAAGAACTTCTTGCACATAAGACACAATATTGTGACTGTTAATTGAACTTGTGTATAGAAAATATAGTGTCAGCCAGTAGTAGCCAGACATTTTAAGAATAAGTATTATAATATATAAATATTCTATAATTCACATAAGTTGAATGCTACATAATTATTAGAGGAATGTTATCTTTAAAACACAATCATTAAATCTGATAAATTCTTTAAAATTAATGCACATGTCGAAACAAACTGTAAACATAGATAGATATAATTGCAGTTTCGCGACATTCCAATGTATTGCATCCATCGTTTAACAAGGGCAAACATGTTGCAAAATGATTCATTGTGTAGGAATGTTGGTTTTGACTACCTTACCCGATTGTTTTTGGTTCCTTTGAATATTATTGGTGAATGCAAGAAAACGTCCATTGGGGCGCATGGATCCCATTATAGTTGATGCACTGAACTAGAAGATTTCAACATGAAATCATTGCACACTGCAACAATATTTCTCACTTATTTCTATAAAGCGTCGGCTTGTTTCATCTGAAAATAAGAATAAAATTGTTATACACTAAAACAACAGCATTACTATTAAATTTTAACAAGCAATATGCTGATATTTATTTACGATCACTTGACAAACAGTATGGATGATCATCAAAGACCATACCTAACGCGATTGTGACATTAAAATGGATATGACATACACCCGAATAAGATGCTGTTATTAACACTAGGACATGGAATTTAAGAATATGCGTTAATTACATTAAAGTAGATAAACAATATAAAATATACGCATCATATATACCAACCCTAAAGAAACATATTTCATTAAACTTGTGCTTTGATGGAAAAATGACATTGTGACAATTTGACAACAACGATAGCTGACATTTGCTTTTTTCATTGTACAGATAAATTAAAATAGTTTTGTAGCCATTGTAAAAATAACTATTTAAATTTCAGTAATAACATTAATTTAATTTAATACGAATCATTATTATTTTTAGCTTTTAGCATATAAATAATGAATACATATAAACAAAATTCCTTTAGATTTACTTGTCTAATATGCATTAACCAGCTGGGTGAGATCTAGCGTCAGTGCAAGTTTGCGCGTTTCTCTCCTCTGTATGGGCATTGGAGTCTTCCAGGGTGACTAATGGAGCTGGGCCTCATCCGCCTGACAGAGATAGCAGCATAAAAATCAAATTGTCTCTGGTTTCCAATGTGCGAGCGGTAGACAAAGGCATATAACATTTGCTCTAGGCCAGTATCTACCTGAATTCAACAACGGAAAACCTGAATTCCTTAAGTTGGTTTGAGACGCCTGATACAGATACGGATAAATCATTATGAATGATGTTTATTTAAACCACAATAAAATGATTCCTGATAAACCATCTGAACGACCACTTGTTAAGTCTTATTGTGAGACGATTTGTCACAGTTCACATAATCACAACCCGGTCTATAATTCTTCAAGAGTTCTTATAATTTATCAACCCTTCTTTAAGAACAAGAGACAACGCTCTGGACCGCGATTCTGGTGTTGTTCCCTGGAGACGGGTTGTCCACCGGCTTACACAGAGCTACTAGCTCAGTCGTAATACGTCATCACCCTGAGCTCTATGCTCCAGTGCTGCAAAAACTGATTACGTCGAGTCGGTAAAAGGCGAATAAGTGGTACACGTGGATTTGGTGTCCTCGTCAGTGGCTGATTTGCGCTCGACGAATAAAGTCGTCCATTAAAATCACTCAACTCTTCAGATTGTGGGCGAGTTGTAAGTTATTGGCCGTCTGTTGTCTCAAGCTCCAACTAAGTGGTTTTTGGAAAAACCAAGTGTTTTTTGTTCTGGTCTCTAAAGTCCTTAATCAACCTTGTGTTGAAACAGAGAGGAACGAGTTTTTAAATCCGCTTGGAAAGAGCCGGATATTCCGGCGAAGCAACATCAGTAAATGGCATCTCACGTCTCAGCCTCAACAGATCAAGGATTTCCGGAGTGAATTTGAATGACTTCGCTCGTTTCATCGGCGGGAAATGCCTAGTCGGTTATTTCGTTCACTTCGCCAGTGGTTTCCAGAGTCGAATTGATTTTCGAGTTCCAATTGAAACTGTATCTATTGACTTGAACCTATTGACCATTGAAAAATTCTTAAATATATTATCCGCCATAATAAAAACTATCTCGTTCGCTGTCACAGAGTCCGGGCTCTGCCAGTTCCGTCTTCTTTAAGTATTCTCCTTGAAGAAAGAATTCTTAATAAGAGAAGACCAGCATCTACACCTTGTTATTCCTGCGCTCCAAACGGATTGGATCTGTGCAGTTCAATTATCCATTCGTATATCTGTAAGCCCGAGGTTTCTTAGCGTCCCTACTCCACCGTTCACGCAACCGCTGCCATGGTTAGCGCCCTAATTCTAAATCTATGAATGTACCTATGAACAATGTGTCTCAAAAATGTTTCTTGAAATAGTGCCAAACAGCAATAAAACTTTTGCTTGACTTTTGACCTAGAATGAAATGAAATGATGGCGCTATGAAGCTCGTTTGGTATTCGCTCAGTGAGGTGAGGCTCAGTGAGCTGAGCGAAAAATCTACGCCCAGCATACTCAGTTAAGACGCGAAACGGAGTCGAGCTATTTGAATAAACTGTGCGAAACCATCGTCCAGCATACTTACCGAAATATTGCTATAATTTCGTAAGTATAAGAGCACTTTTCTTTGATACAGGACATTTTTATTTTTGCTGTTGGCCGCGGATGGCCTTCACAACTTCACCGGATTAGATCGCGGGCCGCACAAATAACGGCGGCGGGCCGCAGTTTGACGACCACGGGTTTAGAGTATGGACTGAGTAAATAATTAATAATTGTATGTTTTTATCTCCCCTTCTACACGACCAATATTTTATACTTACTATCAAAAGAGTACATACTACTCCGAGAGTACATAACACTACGTTTTATACTACTTGGTTACTATAGAATTTCCCTTTAGTATCGATCATGTTTTAACACAATCACTATATACTGTTAAAAGTATCATATTTTAATATTATAAAAGGTTGAATAAAACACATTCGTACTAATTAAATTTAATGATAAGAAAATAATGCAATAAAAATACTAATGTATAGAAAATTTCTAAGTAATAATAATTTTACAAACAACACCATGTCAAAATTGTTTTGAGAAAAATAATATTGAGTCAATTATCGTGCAAAAGTACGGGAATGCTTCAATAAATAAATTTGATAGGGCAACAATGAAATAACGTCAAAGAAACATTACATTGAGTGGTTGAACTAATGTTCCACAATTAATTACAAATGAGTTTGTCGGGAAATGAGAATTATTTACAACTGCCACATATGATATTGCACATCAACACTTAAAATTAAATATAATATTGCATGAATTCATAACATTGGTAGATGGCAACCTGTATCAATATAACAAAATTCCTTGTGCTATCAAATTACACATTGTTATATAACACCTAATACATTTCTCTAAGTCCAGATCTTACAGGCTTCCTACTTTTTGTTTACGCATTATCTCTCATAAATTCCTTTAACAACATGCGTCTCGTGGGTACGGCATAGCCACGGGCAGACATTTGCCGAATACTAAACTTATGTAACACGCGACGTTATGTGAGGTAATATCACATTTTGGGGACTATACTTTATTAAATAAATTACACTAACTAATTCCGCGTACGATTTCACTCTCGGCCTATGCTATAATAGTATAAGTTATAATTATCTCTTTGATTTAACATGATTATGTGGACAGAATCGTGTGGTCAGTATTATTTAGGTAGGCTACCTGCTAATGTACATAAGTATTGTGTTTGTCAGGACTAGTGTTGCCACTCGATAACCCACTATCGATAGTTTATCGATAGGCTATCAATATACAATTGATGGTTGGGCAAAATCTATAGTATAGAAAGAGCTATCGATATTATAGATAATTAATATTTACGCTTATGGGAAGCGTAAATATTATCGAAACAGACGTTTTATTGATAGTATTCGATACTTCCGAAGCTTTATTTCTAATTAACTATCGATAGTATTGATAGTTACGATACTATCGCTGCTGACTATTGCAAAACCAATAGAGACTATCGATAGTATATAATATCGATAGTATAGATATTATAGTTGATATTCAAGTTGAACTATCGACAGTTGGGCAACACTGACGGAGTATGAAACCGCACGCGTGTCGTACAAGCTAGGCGTGTGGTCCGTCACACGTACAAACGGCTCAGGCACAACGTGGCATCATGTTATTCAACGCTAACTGCTACGCGTACTAAATGCAAACTCGTCTACTTGGTAACTTAACCTAACATTTCATCACTGTTGAGATTTTCATTACTATACAAAATATATTGTCTCATATACGAGTTTGGGAGTAACGAACATTTAGATAGAAATCATATAAAGTAAAATATATTACATCAATAATAAAATGTCAATGAAAAAGAAACAGTAGCTACAAAGAACGCGTCCTAGAGTACATCAAAATATTAAATTAAAACCTAAATCTACGTAGTATACATGGAAAACGTTCACATCTAAAACATTAATATTCAGTTATAACAATGATCTATATACTTCGATACTATTTACAAAATGTGTTCAATTCAATAGAAACTAGAAAAATTACAGTTTATCAGGGGGTACCATCAGTAAAACTTTTGATATTGTCTTAAAGATAGGTTAATCACACGTCAGCTCTAAAATATTAGTCCGCTTATATAAATTAAAAGTCGAAAAATCACTTTGGTACATATAACTAGGTATCATAGGCCCGAGTTTGGGCGTTCAGTTCATCCATTTGCGACAGTTGGGGGCGCCGCACATACACATTATCTTGTGAGCGTCGTCTTCGATGTCAAACTTGTAGTCGTACGCCAGCTGCAAACACAAACAGTACTGTACAGCCTGTTATTATTATCATCAGCCTAAAACGTTCCAGTGCAGGGCACAGGCCTTCCCGCACAACATAGCTTTGGGGCTGTAACGCACCACGCGGGCCTTATGCAGATTGGTGAGTATTAACGACTACTATCCTAAAATCGTCAACGCGACCGACGGCTTAACGTGCCCTTCGAAGCAGGGAATCATCTTACTTTTCAGACAATCAGGTGATTCAGATGCAATTTACTAAAGTAGGACAGGTCGCACAAACTAAACATTTATTATGAGGCCTCCCCGTGGGATTTAAACTAATTAGATCGCTGCGTGGCCCATTACCCCGGGGCCACGCAGCGATCTTAAACCAGCGCTGGCGCCAACAAACCACAGAGAAATCCTTTACTGGCTTATTAACCCTTTGATTGCCATGACACCTTAAGGCGTTAAAAGGGTTAAATATCCACACCACCACCAACCACAACCTTTTTAATGCATAGTCAGATCGGGTCGATAGTATCATAAATATGCGTCGATGACAACATACAATTCACAAATTTATGCCAAATTTCACGAAGTGAGTTAAATAAATAATTAAATAAACTCCCCTTTTCTCATACAGTCTCCACCAGCGACCTTTCGCAAGTCATCGGTCAATCCAGCCAGAGGGTGTGTCGATGTATATATATCTATTTTAAGGTATACCTCCTCGCCGCGAGCGATGCGTCGTTTAGCGAATATAATGATGCGCAGGTGTCGATCCACTTCGACGGTCTCGGCCACGCAGTTGGGCTGGCACGAGTGGTTGATATACCGCGCTAGACCACCGCATAACGTCGCGTCCACTACTCTTCGCTCGTCCAGTCGGAACATGTAGATGCCGCGGTTCTATGGGCGTGATCAATGTAGGTGAAAATATTGATAAATAATCAGTCCAAACATCTTCTACGAGTATCTTGACCTCATAACGAGCTCTGCGGTGATTTTTATGTAACCATCGCCATATTGGTAGCCGGGAAAAAGCTGAACGTAACTAACTTAAAGAAGATATAAAAACAAACTTAAAAAAAAAGAAAATCTATTTTAAATATAGAGCCTTTCCGCGTTTGTTTAAAAAGCATTTGTAATTTGTGCTGAGTCACCGTTTTTAACTCATCAGTAATAGAGTGGCTTTGTTCATTTTTATTCTGCCTGACATAATCGAAAAAAAGTAATCAAGAGATCGGTGCTTGTTTCCACCTTTTTAGTTTTAAACAATAAGTAAAAATATAATGTATTTATGAGTGTACTCGTACTACTACGTAGTAAAATTACTAGATATAAGACACCTAACATTTGTTGTCTCAAATAGAATAGAAAAACGTTTATTTGACCACACAAAAAACACGAATATACAGTTTAACATAGAAGATACAATATAACAATTACAATTTTACACAGTTTACAATGATTGATACAGAGAAGAAATACACTAATAAAAAAACAAATATGTAATTAAAGGAATAAATAATATAAAATATATGAATGAAAAAATAAATAGTAATAATGTGGTCAAAGGGACATCAATGTCGCATTTGAGACAACAAATGTACAATAACACAGAATATTAACTGTCTAGACTTGTTAGTCTTTTCAAACCCTTCTGTCATCGTAAGGCGTATCAGATGAGCGTCCTGAACACTTTATAAGGTCAAATAAAAAAGGTTTACAGATAAGATATAATCAGTAAACAATCAAATGAACCCGCTTTGTCCCAACAAAATTAGAAAATATCACTAAAATAGCATCGGTAGTGCAATTCATTATGAGATTCTTAAAATCAAGCAAAAACTTACATTCAATTTAATAATTAAAAAATCATGAGTGACGGGTGCTAATGCAACAATTAATTACATAAGGAACTGAATAATTAATTTAACCTATTGTCTTACCTTTGCCTCATATTGTTTCTCTCTTATTTCAGATAGTTCGGAACGAATTATTTCTCCAATGTACTCTATGACCATCGTGTGTTTTTCTATGTCACGTGCGGCGTATAGTCCTAGACCTTGAATTTTCGACCTGGAAATAAGAATGTTTGTTTTAATTAAATCCGGACGTTACCACTCCCCATACATCCACTACATATACATCCCGCGTTTTCCCTCGGGCACGATATATATATATATATATATAGGCTTATGACGAAATATTATGTGTAGGGTAACGGCACTAGTAGTCGGCCCCGCACCAGTACTCAGCCTTTTCCCGTTTAAAACCAATAGAAATAGCGCTCTAATAGAAACTAACCAATCAAATTATTTTTAATTGATTCTGTGACTTCTCATTGGTCGATTCAATTCCAATCATATTAGCTAAGTGGCTGCAAAACCTTAGAGTATCGTTTTCGGTGCGGGGCCGACTACTAGTGCCGTTACCCTACCTCTCACCGAGGATATAGGCTGATGATGAAAAGTGATATAGGCTTATGATGAAAAGTGATATAGGCTGATGATGAAATAGTAGTCTTAGATGAATAATAAACTAACTAGATGCATAATCTCACTTAAGAATGATCGCGGCAAAAATTTGCCCATCGCGTCATTTGAGCAAAATTTTTATAATCACGTCGTTCGCTTCATGTCAAAGTGACATAGTAGTATGGGCGTGCTTTTGATTTTGTAGCATTTTAATGACGCCTTAAGGTCAAAATTTTAATGAATAATTTTATGTCATAAATATAACAATAAATCAACGTACGTGTCAAGCGGCTCGGACATTTTAAGGGTTCCGTAGCCAAATGGCAAAATAACGGAACCCCTATAAATTTCCCAAGTCTGCCTGTGTGTCTGTCCGTTAACCAGACCCTAATAATACGTCATAAACGATGAACCACTATTTTTTCATATTAAAGCTGTAGTAGGTGCCCAAGTGAATAAAAAATATTTTGTTTTATATTACTTGCTGCTGCAGAACCCTCCACGGGCGAGTCCGACTCGCGTTTGGCCAATTTTTCGGTTGATATCTCTCGCGTGCTCGTGCACCTAGTTAATTGTTTACCTTGGGTACCGCGTACCTGGCGAGATAGACGTTGTTCCGCCACTCGAGCTTCATCTTCTTGTACTGGCTGCTCTTGGTGTGCACGAACTGTTTGGAATAGGGGCAGGCGGGGTGGTCCCCGGGCGGGGGCGCGGGCGCGGGCGCGGGCGGCAGCAGCGCGCGCGCCGCCCCGCCAGCCGCCGCGCGCCCGCGCCTCCCCGCGCGCGCACCCCGACGGGTTCACGCACAGCCCGCCCTCCAGCAGGGCGGAACGCCCGAACTTGAACCGGTAGTCTGTTAGCGTCTCTATGCCTGCGATACGAGATCACACCCTTTGATTATTATAATAATAATAAGCATTTATTTTCAGATTACAAATTGATCCATTGATTAGTAGTATTAGTAGGCACATAATTATAATATTAATATTATTGTTAGTACAAATCACACACAACGAAAACAACATACAAAACATTTCATCTCTGCATCTGCCGATCACATACATCACTCTGTGTCAGCAAACGCAAGGATATATATGATGGTAAGCGACAGTGGCGTGCACAAACATTATGAGCAGGGTATGCAAAGTATAAATACGACTCGCAAACAATAACATGAGTTCCCTTTCTCAAAAAAATAGTACCGTTGTTGACTATAGATTGTCAAACGTTTAAAAGATGCAGGGCAAATAAAGAGAGAGATCTTATACAATGGCGATTTCTGGATTTGTCAGGGAACACAGGGTATGCACTGCTGAATTGCTTATATGGAGTGCACGCCACTAGTAAGCGATGATCGCTAGTTATCCACTATTTTTGACACGATGCAATCAATGAAATTATGTTTATACAAATAAATAAAATCAAATCTCACAAAATGCGATAATTTTGTTAGTGCGGAACATAACGTTAAATTAGTATAAAACAAATCCAAAATCTGCCCATTTATTACTTTCAAGGTGGAATAAAATTCCCCAGAATCATCTTGTATTCCTATAAAATATTGGTACCCGCGACTTCGTCTGCGCATGATAAGTATTTCAAGTAGCTTATATTAACACTTCCATTATAAATTATATGTGTAACTCTTAAAGTTATGGCAGTACACACCAAAATAGCTCGCAAAATATAGATTTTTCCAGTTAATAGTTGACGCAACATCATTATAAATGGTATTCTGATGTATAAGCGACATTATTAAAAGTTTCATTTAAATCCATTCAGTACGTTTTTCGTGAAAGAGTAACAAACATCCATTCATCAAACACATCAACGCATTTATAATACTAATAGAATGGTACAAACCTGGTAAACTCTCAAGGACCCTGACTACGGCGGGCTCGGTCAGTCCGAACAGGTCCTCGCCGGTGACGTAATTCGGCCACAGCTTCAACACTCCCTCTTCCCCGCGATTCTCGCGCAACGCTGCTACCGCATCTAGCACCTACAAAACACATTTAAAGGCTGATATGAAAGCAGAAGAAATAAAAATACATTTTTTTTAAAATAAACTATTATAAAATGAAATCGGTAGCTTCCCGTCACGTTTTATACTTTCTTACTATATATTTCTTTTTTACATGAATATTAAAAAATATTACTTGTTTGGCAATCAACAATGTTAATTAAGTGTGGTCATAAGTGCTTTTAACATAATAACGCAAAATAAATAAACCTTATTTTTAAACTAAAATGTTGTAAGGGAAAAAAATCAGTGTAAACTAGTGTCCGACTACTAAGTGCTGTTTCAACTTGTCGCGTATTTTACCTGAACTTTTGGTAGAGGTAAACTTCTCAACTATTACACCAAATTAACTATAAGTAGTGCATTTCCACATACATACATCTTGAACTATAAGTAGTATGAGTACATGTTCACATACATACAGATCTCGCCAAACTTTACAGCCGCTCTGAATATAGTCAAAGCGCTTACGCAGGTATAGTCAAGGTAGTATGAATTTTGTAAACTGCGCATCGTCTTGTGCGAAGTTCGGAGCGGCCAAAGTTTGCCGAGACACGTATACATAGTAAGTAAAAGGTGTATTGTAGTATTATAGAGTATTACGTGTGCCCAAGCGGCCCTGGGCGTGGCGGCGGCGCGCTCGGCCCTGGGCTCGTCCTGCGCGCGCACGTGGAAGCGCGGCCGCCCCTCCTCCTCCGAGATCCAGCACAGGTACCGGCACCGGCTGTTCGCGCGACACATCGACCAGTAGAACCGCACCTATACCGTACACAATGCAACATCAGTACAATTATAACAATCAACAAAGTTAAGTACAATTTTATTTTATTTATCTGGACACTCAACAGCATTTTTTAACATATATAGTAAAAAGTAATTGACGTTTTTGGTAAGGTGATCGCGGCTGGTCGAATAGGTACAAAACCTATTCGAGATGTGATCAAGTAGACAATAAAAATACTTTAAAAATACCAATCATCAAGTTAACAGTCAACAATATGGTCGACAAAAACGTGAACATAATAGCAAATGATAATTATAAGAAAGGAGAAGAAATAACAAATTTACTCGCATTCAATCATAATTATCTACGTAGGTAGACTAGGATTTTCTTTTTCATTTCGTACCCAACAGTTCCACACGTCTAAATTCATAAATAAATATAAAACTTAGTTGTTGAACTAGAATGTATATAGTTCATTAAAAGTCCATCACCTAAGACAACACATGTAGGTCTTTAATACCGGTAATTATTCTAACTATAGTGCCCGTATCCAGAAATTTTATTGTAGATCTTCTATTTTTTTATTATTTTAGCTCTCAGAGCCTATAAATTAATATTTTTTATTGAAGTAATGTTTGTAAATAGATGGTGGGACCGAATTTAAATCTTATTGCTTGACTCTTTATATAGTAACGTAAGAGTGTTAAATGCCCTCCTTTCTTCTAACTTGCTATGTCCGACAAGGTCCATAATCTACATAAATAAAATTTTCAACTTATAAACATTGTGAAAAAGCAATACATGATTGATTGATTGTAACTCACCTTTAAAGTTTGGGTAATTCTCACCTGTCAACCCATGCTTTTAAAACCTATGTATCTCATTGAAAAAACCTTAAAAGAATGTATAATACTCACAATCTTATATCCAATAGGGTAAATGTAGTTAGGCGTGTGGAACGCCGCGAGCTGATGGGGCAGCAGATGTCCAGGGCTTAAAAAGATGAGTCCACCGACGCGGATGAGATGATTGGTGTCCGAGTGAAGCATCACAGAAGCGACTTGACGCTGCTCATCGCGGGATACGTATACTCGCCGCTGCACGCTTAGGGTCGTTAGCTCGTTGTCCTTCTCGTTCTGTTGACGGTATACAGTTGCTTTTATTTTGTGCGGTTGCGTAGTGGCATTTTTTTTCTTTGGTTCCACTGCAAACCAGCGCCCTGATAAAACTGTCTTGGCATTCATTAGCTGAGTGACCATCATTTTGGTAGCATAATTTTGTTATATATTATTTTAAGGACTAACGTGTTATAATTTGATTTGCACCAAATACATTTCTTTTCTTCGTCGGTGGCTCAATGGTGTGAACTGTCGCCTTCCTACCGGAAGGGCTGTGGTTCAAATCCCGACACGTACCAATGTGTTTTCAAATTTTCGAAAATATATGTACGTTATCCGACGCTCTTACGGTGAAGGAAAACATCGTGAGGAAACCTTCATGCACGCCTGGGAAGAAATTCAAAGGTTGTGCGTGAAGTCGTCCAATCCGCACTGGGCTCGCGTGGACAACTAAGGCCTAATCACCCTACACGGGTAGGCTCGTGCCCCTCAGTGTGGGGACGTTTAATGAGCTGATGATGACATTTCTTTTTCTTGCATTCTTTCTTATGGTTTATCTATTGTTGAACGGAAAAAGCGAAAGGTTGATAGGGCGCTGTAGACTAGATAAGAAATGCGGGGACCAGGATATCTGGAGCAGATTGGGGAAGACCTATGCCCATCAGTAAACTGCGATAGGTTGAAGAGGAAGATAAAGAATCGACCACCGCTTTCCCCTTATATAAATGGTGGATTTTCGTAACGTAATTTAGTCTTGCTGCTCTTCCATTTGATGATCATTGACATAACATTTTGCAATGTCATTACACAAATATAAAAGAGACCAATCGGGCTTATGCTACACCTCTCACCAGCATAAAAGTCAAACAATACAGTTAATAAATAGAGATCTTAAAATAAAAATAATAAATAAATATCAACCGTTTTTGCGGTTTAGAGGGTTGTTAATGTAGGTTCTCAATACTAAAGATAAAAATGGCGATGTTTTAGGTAGAGCACTATCAATTGAATAAAGTCTAAAA
This sequence comes from Leucinodes orbonalis, assembly GCA_019425675.1. Classification (NCBI taxonomy): domain Eukaryota; kingdom Metazoa; phylum Arthropoda; class Insecta; order Lepidoptera; family Crambidae; genus Leucinodes; species Leucinodes orbonalis. The sequence goes on from PQWD01008716.1 coordinate 25,460, forward strand.
ACACAATCAAAAGCAAATAATAAATGTTATTACCTTAGGCGCATGCGATGAGCAGAACGCAGTCTTGTTCTTGTAAAAGACGCAGCTCTCTTTAACCGCACAGCCGAGATGGTATATACTACCACAGCGCACTTTAAAGCATCGCACCGTAGCCCCCAGCCGCCTACAAACTGCACACGTGGTGTTGCACCCGTTCGCCAACGCCGTCTCCACGTTCATTAAGGCACCACTCACAGTCTCGTACACACCCTCCGACCACAGGGCGCAGTTCAAATGCACCCACCTATTCACATCACAGTTCAACAGTCTAGACACACCGTCCGCGACACCATCGCCTTGTATACCGCACAATTCACATTTCCTACTGTCCTCGTTTGTGACCGGCATTATAGCAACGCCTGTTCGGAAGACCAGCTCAGTCAGCTCGCGGTCGGTCGGCCGCGCTTGTACTTAGCCGGCGGACCTATACAACCGGGCGACCACGACTTATACCGAATCCCGCGGTACTTCTCTGGTTCTGTACTCTGGTTGCTCTTCTCGTCTTGTTCCACGCTCTTCAAATCGTCGTCAAGTGCACTAACGTCGTCCCCCACCTCTTTCATCAGCTCATCATTGTCCAAGGAGTCCATAAACACGAGGTCCATCTTTTCATCTTTGATGTCAGGCTTGATGTCCAAATCGTCAGTCTCCATGCTCTCTGTTGACGCGGTATCAAAGTCGTCACGATCTTTGGAAAGATTGGTCTCCACGTCCGACTTGCTGTCTTCTTTGATTGCCGGTTTAGATTTCCCGTCGAGGATGATATTCGTCGGTCGCCATGCGAATCTTTGGTAGCATTGCGTGCTGCAGAAAAATAGCTCGGAATCGCTATCACACAATATTTCTTCGGCATTTCCTTTGTTAGCGGACAGCAGCGGGAATTCAGAAGCTTTCGCTCGAACTACCGAATCTAAGATAACGACATCGCAGTGTCTACAGAATTTAGCAGCACCATTCAGTATACTCTGGATATCGATAGGTGTGCCTTCCTTTCCATCTTTTCCTTTTGATCTATACAACCCTAGTTTGTGTGAAGGCGGAGTTGCAGTTCTTTCAACGATTTGATACGATGTTGGAGGTGGTATATGTAGAATGCCAGCAAGTTCTTTTAGTACTCCCAATATATCTTCAGCGGCCCCAGACGTTAAGGTAAGTGTCACAGTAACATTTTCATTGCTCTCTGTGCTTCCTGGTGAATCCAACATTTTCGTTTTAGCTGGTGATTCTGTATCAATACATTTCAGGGGCTTGGGTACCTCTTCTTCTTCCTTTACTTGATATGTTGATACTGGTTTTAATCTAATAGGAACAGGTGCAATTATTGGTATCACAGGCGACATACGTCCAGAGGCCGAGTCACTGTCTTCGTCTTCTTCCTCATCCTCTATTAATTTGAGCCCTGGGAACGTTTCGAAAGGATCCATGTCTAAACATTCCGGACTCGAACAGCTAATTATAGTGTCAGGCGTGTCCGTGTCACGTTCTTTACAAATGAAGTCTAATTTTTTGTCCTCCGGATCCTCATCAAACATGATAGGCTGGAACTCTTGATCATAGAAACCTCTTTGTGTAGACGATTGTGGCTTTTCGGGGAGCGGTTCTTCGTCCCCGAATGGTTTGGTATTGTAATAATCGGCAACATTAGGTATTTTTGCATTTCCAAAATCACCGACAAGATCTCCTTTTAGTATGTCATAATCCTTATTTTTTAGTTTAGTCAAATCACCTGAACCAAAAAGTGGACAAACTGCAAAATTTGTAGTCAATGCTGGTTCCTGAATTTGCATTTGTGGCAGTAATCGTAATTGGCTCATCAAGTTATCAATGAAAGTGTCATAATCTTCTTCATACCTTGAACCCTTTCTAGGTCTCTTTTTAGCATTCGCCGCGCTTAAATTGTTTTCCGCAGCAGCTTTCATGTTCATTTGCATTTGTTTGCGCTTCTTCTGTTGGTACTCTCTTCGTTTTCGTTTCTTCGCTTCCGACGGTGTTTCGGGCGCGTTCGCTTCGGACGATGTATCCATGTTGACATTTTCCGGAAACTCCTCCTTCATGGGTTGATCCATTTTCCCTTGATCTGAGGCGGTTGAAACGCCAGAAGTGGCAGACTGCTGTGAGCTCTCATCGAGGAGCTCTTTCTTAACGTCCAATGGCGTGAATGGCCTAACAGGGCTCTGTTGTGGGGGAGTTATTTCTTTTTTGATTGTATGTTGTAACTGTTGGTTGTCAATATTCATTGCATACATTGACATAGTTTTCATAGTTGGCGAGCTCTCTGGAAGTGGGGTAGTCTCCTCTTTTGTCATAATTTTCATGGGAGGTTTCCTCACGTCCATCAACGATTGAGTAGAGGTCTGCCCCATGGGAGATATCGAAGAAGTAGGTATTGTGGTCTGTATAGGTCGCGATGTAAATGGAGAACTTACAGAAGAGACAATATGCCGAGGAGAATTCTTTGGTATTTCGACCTCTTGGGTTAGAGCAAGTGTTGGAGGTGGGATGGGTGGCCTAGCTAGCTGCGCTTCCAGTGACGGTATTGTACCAAGGGCAGGCGCCGTTCTTTGTATGGTCATCGTTCGCTGTGGAACTACATTCGACGATGTTGTTGTTGTTTGCAGAAGCTGTTTGAGCAAGACGTTTTGCGATTCGTCGTTTCGCTGATTGCCTGAGTTTTGTTGGATCATTTTATTTGAACTGTCTGTATTGGCAGTGTTAGCATCGTCTGTTTCCATGGGCTCTGATTTAACTACAACTGCTTCTACGCTATGCCTCTTCGTTGGTTGTATGTGACCGACAATAACCTCACTCTTCGGCTCATCTGTCGACTTGGAGCGCTTCAGAGGAGATGTCAGTTGTGTATGTAGCAATTTTGATGACGTAATAAAATTGATAGGCCCCGTACTGGTTTTCGCTTGCATCTGGGCCATACTTGCCATCCCTGGACTGACTATGCTGTGTCTCACCGTTACATTGGGAGGGACACAGGTATCTTTACTACCCGTGAATGGTCTTGAAGTCATGACTAACGCGGGTGGCTGACTAGAACTAATACTTTGTTGATTAAAAGGCAAATTACTAGCATTGAGTTGTCTAGTCGGCTGGAGTAAAGTGTGCCCCAAAATACTAGTGGGCAAAGGTGGCCCCTTTTGAAAGCCACTCACACTTGTCGTTATTGTTGAACTGTGTGAATGGATCATAGAAAGTGGACTGCTACTGTGAATTTTCGACAGTGCGGCATTTGGATAATTTGTGATGCTACTGATGTTACGTTTAGGTCTTCAGGTGGGTTGAAAGTTTGATTTGAAATCAAAGGTGACTGAGCTGGTGATTTCATTAAAGTACTTTGCATGCTCACTGGGGAATTTATTGGGGATACAGTTGGAGATTTCCTTAGTTGATTCATAGCGGATAGGGTATTAACCCGAGATCCTAACATTTGAGCAGCACTCATGGGTATAGAGTCGGGTGTAGGGACTGACGTCACCGGCTTTTCAATTCTTTGTACCGGCGAAGGTCGTGATGCCGCCACTTCAACCTTTGAAGAGGGTAACAAGTTTTCGAAATTAACCTGAGTAGGTGTCGTTCCATCGTGCGCTTTTCGCATCATAGGCGAGACATTCTGAGATTCTGATTTAGGATTGTTTGTGTTTAACGAGGACATTATAGTTCTCAGTTGTTGGGACACATTGGCCATGTTTGAAGTTAGTTCGGCTGGTTGAGACAGGGGAGATAACTGTGGAACCGTCGCTGACTGCAAGTTCAGTCGTTCCGGTTCTCTCTTGGGAAAGCTCATTTGCTCTTGGGGCTCCTTTGTATCCATTTTCGTTGGTAAATTAATGTTGGTATTTGCTGGTTTTGGATTCGGTTGCTTCATTCCGTACGTTTTCTCATCCGATATGTTTTCAAGCATGCAAAGCATGTCTTCAAAAGACTCAACGTGTTTTTGATTGCCTTCTACATTCTCCTGATGTTCTTGCATGGTGATATCGTTCAAGTATCTCTCTTGCGAAGGCGTAGGCGAAGGTATGGAGATTTGAACCGATTCTTGTGCCATATCTGGGGTGATTTGCATATTCGAGTCTATGACTTGATTTGCAATCGCTTTTATAGTTTTTACAACATTCTCTTCGGATTTAGCCTCGGCCGCTGGAGCATTATGCATGGGCTGCTCCGATAAACTTTTGCTATATGAAAGCAGCAAGTTGTTATGAATATTGTCCTCGGGTTTTTCTTCGTCATCACCTTCCATAATATTATCAGGTATCTTCTCAGGTATGGGATCTGGGCTCTTTATGTCAGCTTTTCCTAGTAATAATGGCGTCCGTTCAGTTATACACAGTGTGTGCGGTAGCTCAGTTTGTTGGCTTATTTCAGTCTCAATGTCTATATCTTTATTGGGTTCCTTAATGATAGGAGCAGGCCGCTGTTCGTGACTGTGCCCTTGGGATGACATCGCCAGCATATGGTGCGAAGACGACGTCGCCGCAGAACTCTGTAAATCCTTGTCTGTATGACTTTCTGCGGGCACGGTACTGTCGGGCGACGCGGCCTCATCCTGGAATATCTTTGCCGGCAACGTCGCATCGTGCGTCACCGACAAACTAGACAATTTAGTGTTAGAGAGCGACAGAGCCATTGGTTTTTCGATTGTTTTGACGATTTTCTGTTTAACTTGATGCTGGGTCAGAATCGATACGGGGACACGGGACGGGCCCGCCCCCGCGTTCGATGTCACCGTTATCACAGGATTGGCCGAAGTCGCCTTCGGGACATTCGTTGATATCACGCTTATTACAGGGCTGATCGGTTTCGAGAGAGGGGGCGTCGACATATTTATAGTCAGAGGCGGGTTCGTAATATTGAGCGGCACTTTTTTGATTTGCTTAGCGCCGCTCGGATGGCCTGTGACGCTTCCGATCGGCACCGATAGGCTCTTGAGCACCGGAACGGAGATCGTCTGATTCGCAATCGACACGGACGCGACCGTCGCTTGGGAGACTTCGTTGAGGATTTTCGCGTTGGAATGGGGCGAGAGCATGGTCGCACTGAGCACGGGTAGTCTGGACAAGGCGCCGCCTTGCGAGGGGTTGACAATTTTGTACTGGTGCACGCTGGCGGAGGGCTGTTTCCCGGTGGAGAGGCTGATGACGGCGACGGTCTTGGTGGCGGTCTCGGTGCGCGTGGGCGTGGGCGCGGCGTCGTCGGCGTCGTCCTCGGGCTTGCCGCTGTCGATGAGCTCCTCGAAGTCCTCCTCGGTGGCGATGCGCTCCTCGGGCGACACGGCCGCGGGGTCCACCACCACGATGTCGTCGTCGTCCAGGTGCTCGAGCACCTCGTCCGCCTCGTCCGCCTCGTCGGGGGCGTCCTCGGCCTCGGCGTACACCACGTACCCCGGCTCGGGGGCGGGCGCCGGGGGCTGCGGGTGCTGTCGGGGACGCGGCGGACCGTGACGCTTTAGGATGGACACCTGGAAGGCAACTCACATTTTATTATTTGGTTTTAAGAAGGTGCATTGTCTTAAATGACTATTGAAAGGTGCGTGTGCTAATACTTATATCTACGACACAGTCTTAGTCAGAGAGCCATTGCAGAAATAAACGTTAGAATTCGATTGTGATAGAATTTACACAATTTTAGACCACTGTATTAATTGATATGGGTATTTAACATAAATACATATAATAGTTTCAAAATTAAGTACAAAACATATTAGAACCAATTGCTATTTCAATTAAAATATAAAATCTTTTAGTCCTTCTTGATTCGCACTTACAACTCAAATCAAAAATCAAATCAACCTCTATAAGTTCATTTCCCTAGGATAACACTAACGTGGATGTTTACTTTGCGAGAGCGATACGTCACAAAATAATCGTTACTTATTACTCTAGTTTACTTTAATAGATGCTCTATTAAAGTTAGCTACTAAGCGTTAGGAGGCTCATGATCGCATTGAACATCAAACCTTGGCTAGATAAGTGTAATATCATATCTTAGCTAGATGATGTAAGCCTGTCATCTTTTATCTATCTTCGCTCGAGATGATTTGTGATTTTATAGTATATGACACCTTGACTACATGCGGGCGATATTCTTGCTTGGCTAGATGAGTGCGATATCCTTGCTTTGCAAGCCAAGTTAATTTATCCATAACAAATGTGATAAGTGTGATATCCTACTGCAATTTGGGAATCAGAAGAAAATAATGAGAACACGCATTGAGTGTTCACTCCAGAATAATATTTCAATTTAATAATTTACAACTACTTTTGTATACTAACTTACGGCTATGTCTATGAGGTTGAGTATAGTATAGACAGTAAGTGTACCTTGGCGAGATGATGCGGGCGTCGATCGTCCTTGGCAGGCCAGACGGGCGCGCCGCCCATGAGTCCGGGGCGGCAGTAGCGGTACCCCGGCGGGAAGGGGGCAGCGTGGTGCGGCCCCCCGCCGTGGTCGGGCGGGGGAGGCCCGGGCGCGGGGGCGGGGGCGGGGGCGGGGGAGGCGGCGGGGGAGGCGTGGGGGGTGGGCGTGCGCGCCACGTGCGGGGACCGCGCCAGCACAGGGGACGCGGGCGCGCCGCCCATCGGGCTGTACTGCTGGCGCTGCAGCATCTGTTGACGCTGGAACCCATTCGCTTTTATTACATTACATCAACATAAACTTGCGATGATTCTTGTGATCTGGGGGGTAACTATCTCTTAAAACAGTGTTACAATAATATTACTTCGTCTTTTCTGGTACAAAAATACTGACGTATTATTATAACAATACTGTTTTAAGAGATTGCGAAACACCCAAACTAATACAAACAGACATGTTCATTCACACAAATCTTTGTACTGCCCGGGGATTGAACCCCTTGGTGCGGTAGCTAACTTCTTAACCATTACACGAAATATACATTGAGACAGATTATGCAACCAGGCAGTCAAAACCAGCTGATGAAATGATTGATAAGACATAATACATTTATACTTTATGTTCTCATAATAAAATTATAAAATAATCACACATGAATATTTTCTGAATTTGCATAAGCGTTATTTCTGCCTATTTAGCTTTCAAGCCCTACTAATCAATTTAGTATTCAGAAATCCTGGGAATGGCCCTAAAGAGTTTACTAAAAAACTAAATAGTGTTGAAAGATTATATGAAAGTTTGTGCGACAGGTTAAAAATTCTCATGATTGAACTTTATTTCATTACTCGTGACAAAAGTAATTATCAAAATATCTTGTTTATTCATGCAGACGACTTACCGCTATCTCCGATCCGGGGTTTCCAGGTGACGGCAGGGGTTGTGGACTGCCGAGTGGCGATGTTTGCTGTCGACCGCCAAAAGGCACTCCGACTCTCATTCCTACAAGGAAAATATTGATCAGATGTCTGGTTATTGTCCCCTTATTTATTTATTAAGATCACCAACAAGCTTAATATTTTCACATGGTACAATTTTACTATGGTCATTAAAAAACTTATTTTAATAGTGTTAACGGTTTTTACTAATATTAGCAACTGGTTCAATGTCAAAGTCAAAATCCATTTATTGAATTTAGGCTTACAAAAAGCAACAATGAATGTCAAATTAAAAAATAACTATCACAGTAAATTAGACCGAGGAAGTCAAAACCTATGTTATGTTAATATCGGAGAACTTAGTGACAACTTTCAAACAATAGTTTTTTTTTATTACCTTGTTGATGATGTGGTGGTCTTGCAAACCGCGTCGGTAGCGGAGAGCATCCCGGGGCAGGTCGAGGGAATCTGCCTGATGCGTAGTCACTTTGCTGTAAACACAATAATTTATGAATCATAATAATTGGAAACATTTTTACTCATCAATTAGTAATTTTCTTTAAATACAAGTATTGTAACATTGAAAAATACTTACATTTTGTAGTTGCGGTGAATGTGATGCAACCGGACTCTGTATTTGTGATTGCTGGTAAATCTATAAAACAAACAAAATTAATCAATGATTTCATCTGTTTTTCTTTATTTTTCCTTTCAATAAACGTGACAATAAAGCTATAAATTTTACGTACAATTTATATTATCATAAAAGGGTCGTGTTGAAAAAGGCGTCTCCCCTGATATACATGGTTTAAAGAAATTATGTATACAACATATTGCAATATCTTACTTAGCGTTTGAGAAATTGAAGTTACAAGGCTTTAGAAGCAATTAAGTATCAATTTAAGAAATACAAATTACAAACCTGCGGACTACGACTCGGCGTAGGTAGTTGCGGGCTAGTCCTCTGCGCCTGATACTGCTGCAAAAAGTGTTGGGGCGACATCGACGACTGCATAGGGCTCTGCTGCTGATGCATCGGCGACTGTTGCAAGTGCATAGGCGACTGCATCGGCGACTGCTGTGGGTGCATCGGCGACTGCTGCGTCGACATCTGTCCCTGCGAGTGCAGCGGCGACTGTTGGTGCATCGGACTCTGCTGGTGCATCGACGACTGCGGATGTATCGGCGACTGCTGGTGCATCGGAGACTGCTGGTGCATCGGCGACTGCTGGTGCATCGGCGACTGCTGCGGCATGTTAGTCTGCTGAACATGCATCGGGGACTGCTGAGAATGAAGTGGCGATTGTTGAGTGTGCAGCGGCGACTGAGTCGACGGGTGTAATGGTGATTGCGACGTGTGGTGCAGGGGAGATTGCTGCGAATGCAACGGAGATTGCATCGGCGACGTCAAATGATGGAGCGGCGATTGTGGTTGGAGGGAATGCAGGGGGGATTGCGAGTGCGGGGACTGGACGTGTAGTGGCGACATGGCCGGCCTCCCGCCAGTTGGTCTGGGGGTCTGGTTGCCCGGCTGCATCGTGCTCCTAACTCCCGCGATTTGCTGTTGGCCGAACTGGACTATCCCTCCAACCGACTGTGGCCTCTCCTGTACACCGGAGAGCTGTCGAACAAGCTGCTGTTGCGGCGCACCCGCCTGTTCTATAACCAGAGTTCGACCACCTTGGAGTATTCTTCCTTGAGCGTTCAGCGGCGACGTGACTAATCCAATTCTCTGCTGCGTCATCGGTTGACCATCAGAACTGAGGACCGTTTGTTGAGTACGTATCAACGTTTGTTGTTGCTGCATCGTGGCACCTTGCAGGCCTAGCTGCATCGGTCTGTTTATAGTCTGCTGCATTTGCTGGCCGATGTTCTGATTCTGAGCAAACACCGTTTGATTCGTCGTCATTTGTTGTTGATTTATAACGTTCTGCTGTGCCAACTGTGGGTTTTGCTGACGCTGCTTAGTTTCATACTCCTGAAATGAAGTAGAGTATTAAAATTACATTTATTGCACTTGATAATTTATTAGAATGACAAGTGTTTCATACATGTGTTTTTTATTTCATAGGACAATCAACAAGAGCGTTGTACCTGTATAAGCATGGTGTGTTGGCGGGCCTGCTTGCGAGCGGCGTCCAGATGTTTCTGGAGCGCCTGTTGCTCGGTGGAGACGCGCAACAGCTCAGCCGCGTCGTTCGGCTGCAACTCGTTGCCGGACTTCCTCAGCTGTCGCTGCTTGCTGTTCAGCGACTGCAACACGCAAACGGCACGTGTAGGGGGCGGGGCGGGGGCGGCGGGGGGGGGTCCGCACTAGGTCTACAACGGCACGAGCACGAAAGCGCTACGGCTCACCTTGCGTATCTTGCGCAGCTTCTGCACCTCGACCTCGTAGTAGGTCTGCTGGTCGGCGGCGTAGGCGGCGAACTGCTTGAGCCAGAGGTCGTAGGCGCGGCGCGCGCGGTGGTCGGCGTCGGTGAGCGCGCGGTCGGGCGGCGCGGCCGGCTGCGGGGGCGGCGCGCCGGCGAACAGGGCGGGCGCCGTCACCCCGCCCGCCCCCGCACCCGCCCCGCTCACACTGCCGCCCACCACACCCGCCCCGCCCACCGCCGCCGGCGCCGCCGCCCACTCGCCGCCCTCGCGCTCCTGCTCGCGCTTCTCCTGCTCCAGGAGCTCCTCCAGAAGCAACGGTTGCTCCTGGTTTACGTTCTGACGGTTAAATTTAGCCTTTGACGCGGACCCGGGCGTTGTACCCGACACGCGTGCACGGGAATGCGCGCGTGCGGGTTGTGCCTGTCTCATCTAGCTATGCTATTGTGATCCTAAGACACCTATGAACTCTATGCCAAGTTTAAATGTGGATTTTTTTATTTTTTACCATATTTATTGAAAAAACTTACATAAGGCATAAAATTAATGCAATATTACCTAAGGTTTCATTAACGTTTTTAGCAATATAATTTTTCTAGAAAACTATTATTTCGAAGTCAGCATAATGTTCATTGGAGCTTTAGTACTGTAACCGTAATTTTTTTTTTAATTACTTTAATAGTTTATTCAACATGACTCTGACACCGAATGGTGAGACTAAATAAATCTAATACATACATTTAAAACCTAAAGAGTTAAAATCGCTAACTGAAACATAACATAGTTTGAATATGCTATGATTTTTATTCAGCAAATATAAATCTAGAAATTATGTGCAAATTGGAATTATAAAGATATTTAAAATTAATATGAACTGAAAAAAAAATCTACATTTCAATTTAAAAGTGCCAATACTAACTTCTAGTGCTACAAATTGCTGCTATTGCTTCATATTATACAAATTAATCTACAAATGAAAAGTATGACTTGTGTGATTGGAGTGACTATTTATTATTGACGTTGAATATTTCAACAATATATTAAATTATTTTATTTACACACTTTGCATGACTACATGGTGTGACTGACTCTCTAATATAAATACAATTGAGTTAATCTAGTATATTTTAAGAATGGCTTTAACTCTTCATCAGATTAAGTGTTACATGCTTTACCTGAATGATCTAATTATATATTTAATATATTATTATAGCTGGACCATCACCTGGCGCGTAGAGAAATTATAAATAAATAAAGCCATTCTTTTACAGTTAACACTAATAATAAAGCTTATGAAACTTTAATATTGCCATAACCGCGTATATAAACATTTACAATGAAACTCCACCACCGTGATTCACTAAGATGAGACAGGCAATGCGTATCGACTTACATAATAAGGTAGATAATAAAATAACAATTTCTTGTTGGATTTATTTATAATTAACAAAGGTGCTGTTACAATGTTAGCTATACTTTAGTGTTGTGTTAGGAAGGATGCTGAAAAGGTACAATTGTTAGTAGTAGGCATGCGTGGCAAGCGGCAAAGTAATAAGCTAAAGACACGTAAGGTGGTGAGCGGTGACGAGAGGCCCTCTAGTTGAATGTGGTGACTTCTAGGCTAAGGATAGAGGAAGCTGTAGTGATTTATTAGGATAGGAAACGTCGATAAAAACAAGACAACTCCGTATTGAAGACCATATTTGTAACTGCGGAAAATGAAGTATCTCTTCGGTATTTATATCACGTTATTTGATACATATGGAAATGAACCTCTTCTAAATATGCGACATTTTATCAATTTAAGAACTGATCAGAAGTAAGCAATTTAGGTAAGTTTGTTAGAAACATTTTGAATATGAAACTGCAAAGACGAAGATTGAATCACAGGTGATAGCTAGAAGTGTGTTGAAGTGCAAATTTTATCTCTTAGCAATGTGCCGATCTGAAATCCTACATTAAATGATGCAACCTTATACCATCGATACATTTGAGTTATTTAGATAACGCAATTGTTACTGTCAAAAAAGCTAAGTGGCTCAAAATAAAATATCCAAATTAATCTAAGACTTTAAATATGAATATTTCAGTGTATATTTATCTCTTTTGCAACCTTTAACGTTATATGAATAAACAGCTACTTTTAGATAGATAAATATTTGAGTGTAGTCATCTCTTTCGCACGCTTAACTGCGCTATTTATAGCACGATAAACTGAGCGAGGTTAAAAAGGGAATGTATTTAATAACTCCGTTAAAATCCAAAATCTGCCCTATTCGCTTCAATGTTTTGTATATGGCCGAGTAATAAGTTAAGAATTCTGTATTCGGCATATCCAAAGTGTTCTCTGGCTAATCAGGGGGAGGATAGGAAAGGTGTGGAGGGTGTTCTCGTCTGACCTGCAGCAGCAGCGGGCGGCGGTGCAGCCAGTCGCCCCACGCGTCCGCCGCCTCATACGCCTGCCGCGAAACAACCAATCACCGACATGCAAACAACCGTCACTCCGACTCCACAGTACATAACGCGATCTAACTTGTTATCCGTACGAGTGTCTTGTTAGTTTACAAAATGATCTATCTTTGGAAACAATGGAATGAGTTACCTTTGAACACGTATATTATCTAGCAAAAGGTTGAAACGAAATTATTAGGTCCTACTACTTCTATAAGTAGAATAAACTCGTACAGACAATAGTCAAATCTCCATATATCCATGCAATATTAATATTCAATACTTGTTGCGAAACAAGCGTCTCTTTATTATCGTGTACATTTACAGAGTAAAACCTCCACCAAATGATTAATAAGAGACTTTAATATTGCTTAGTATAAGGTCAAATTACTCGCATTGTACCTATACGACGCGATAAAAAAATTAAGCATATGAACGATTGTATTACGGGTTCACGTTTAAGGATTGTTATCGCAAAAATGTGAACCAAAGCTTATACGGCATACACTTAAAGCTGAATTCGTTTAGCCATTTCACAAATGGCACCACGAATTCGTACAAAACACGTAGATAAAAATACTGCATGCACAATGTATTTAAAACTTTATCAATGCAATTCAATGCGTTAAACTACATATCGAGTAATGAACGTTACTAATTAGTAATACTAAAAAGATTATTTTTGTAAGTAGATTATTATTAATACTATGGCATTACTTGATTTGCTCGAAAGTTTGAATATTATAACTTTTGCCGAGTCTATAATAAAAACATATTTATAAATAAATTTATCGATCATAAGACCTTGAATAAATTGTCTTGGTGTGTTCAGTTTGTTGGGTAAGCATAGTTTTGTGTGACCTATTTGTCAAAATTTAACAAATAAAATCGCGTAAAAATTTAGTTATCAATATTTATTTCCTCATTCGATCATTAACATGACAGTTACCATCATAAGAAAACATTTTATTATAAGCGCTTTTACGGTTTCGCAAAATAACATAATCATAGTTTTGTAAATATTAGTAATTTAAATCCAAAAATATTTTTCTTTTAATTACTAAACGGACATAAATGATTTTGAGTTATCAAGAAAATTTACTAAAAATCTTAATATTGTTTCCTTAAGTCAAACACGAAAAAACTTTTTCTCGCTTAAACTTATCGCAGTCCACTGTTGGTGATAGATCTCTCCAATTTTAACTAAAAATCCTAAGCAATACCTTATCACTTCATATTATTATTCGTAAGCATAGTTATCATAACTTTTGAACACGGCTATGCTCATAAGTATGTCCGTGTGGTTGTACATATGTGTGGGTGTTTGTATGGTTATATATGTTTGTATGGTTATGTATGTGTGTCTTACCTGTGGGTAGGGCGGCGGTGGTTGCGCTGGCGGTAACGGGGCTGCAGCTCTCGGCCCTGGGTATGGCGGAGGGGGCGGTGCTCTAGCACCACCCACTCCTACGCCCACTCCCACGCCCACGGAACCTATGAAACCGATCACGTTATGCCATAAAAAATCCCGATAACAGCAATCAGCACAAAATCGATGTTCATTATTAGTAAATATGAATTGTTTAATAACCTACATGAGTAAATAAATGCCTAATGCAGAAACCAAATATATTTTTTGGCTTGATTATTAATAACTTTGATCCAAATTATTTGATCTGCTTCAGAAAGAGCCCTGTCAAGCGGTGCTACGGGGTGTTTAAAGTAGTTGATGTACACGCATTTAAGCATAGACGCTGCGGTCGTGTCGCACGGGCCGTGTGTGTGTATGTGTGTGTGTGGTGTGTGTGTGTGTGTGTGTGTGTGTGTGTGTGTGTGTGTGTGTGTGTGTGTGTGTGTGTGTGTGTGTGTGTGTGTGTGTCTGTGTGTGTCTCTGTGTGTGTCTGTGTGTGTTCTCTCTGTGTGTGTGTGTGTGTGTGTGTGTGTGTGTGTGTGTGTATGCGTGTGTATGTGTGTGTGTGTGTGTGTGTGTGCGTGTGTATGTGTGTGTGTGTGTGTGTGTGTGTGTGTCTGTGTGTGTGTCTGTGTGTGTGTGTGTGTGTGTGTGTGTGTGTGTCTGTGTGTGTGTGTGTGTGTGTGTTGTGTGTGTGTGTCTGTGTGTGTGTGTGTGCGGGGCGCGGCGCGAGCGCGACGCTGCGGTCGTGTCGCCGGGCCGTGTGTGTGTGTGTGTGTGTGCGGGGGTATGCGGGCGGGGGCGTGGGGGCGCGGCGGCGAGCGCGACGCTGCGGTCGTGTCGCACGGGCCGTGTGTGTGTGTGTGTGTGTGTGCGGGGGGTACCTGCGGGCGCGGGCGCGTGGCGGGCGCGGCGGCGCGACGCTACGGTCGTGTCGCACGGGCCGTGTGTGTGTGTGTGTGCGGGGGTACTGCGGGGCGCGTGGCGGGGCGCGGCGGCGAGCGCGACGCTGCGGTCGTGTCGCACGGGCCGTGTGTGTGTGTGTGTGTGTGTGCGGGGGTACCTGCGGGCGCGGGCGCGTGGCGGGGCGCGGCGGCGAGCGCGACGCTGCGGTCGTGTGCACGGGCGTTGTGTGTGTGTGTGTGTGCGGGGGGTACCTGCGGGCGCGGGCGCGTGGCGGGGCGCGGCGGCGAGCGCGACGCTGCGGTCGTGTCGCACGGGCCGTGTGTGTGTGGTGTGTGTGTGTGCGGGGGGTACCTGCGGGCGCGGGCGCGTGGCGGGGCGCGGCGGCGAGCGCGACGCTGCGGTCGTGTCGCACGGGCCGTGTGTGTGTGTGTGTGCGGGGGTACCTGCGGGCGCGGGCGCGTGGGGGCGCGGCGGCGAGCGCGACGCTGCGGTCGTGTCGCACGGCCGTGTGTGTGTGTGTGTGTGCGGGGGTACCTGCGGGCGCGGGCGCGTGGCGGGGCGCGGCGAGCGCGACGCTGCGGTCGTGTCGCACGGGGTGTGTGTGTGTGTGTGTGCGGGGGGTACCTGCGGGCGCGGGCGCGTGGCGGGGCGCGGCGGCGAGCGCGACGCTGCGGTCGTGTCGCACGACGCCGACGGAGCCGTCGAGCCCCACGAGCCGGGTGCCGGGCGCGATGGCCCGACCCGCCGCCAATGCCGCGTTCACTTGGGCCGTCATCGCGTTTACAATGCTTTGCGTGTGCGCTGACGTTGCGCCACCCTGATGCATACACTCGCATAATGTTAGTAGTGTACACTGTGGTTGAACTCGAGAAGCGTTACGAGGACTTCTCGACACAATCAATTATGAAATGTCAATCATGTTGAATCTGATACAATCTTTGATAAAATCGGTAACAAAAAAAATTTTTTTATTCATTTATTTCAAGCAAGACATTGACCACCAGAGACGCCTAAAAGCGACACAAACAATACTTCCTATTGAATATGAATTCTAACGGTTAAAAAAATAATACCAAAGAAATGAATTTTTTTTTAAAGTATCCTAAGAATTCTAAAATAAATAAAAAAGTACCTTACAAATTGTTTTACCAAACCAATTTAAAATCTTCTAATTGAGAAAGAAATCCGAATTAACCAGGAGATCGAGTTAATATTATCCGCAATCAAATAATAACGATAAGACTGTTTCAGCCACAAAACATTCTCATAATAAATATGAGATATAAAAACAACACTACAAGAAACCTTATAACTAATTTTGTTATCACCCGAATACGAACCTGGAAGGGCATCGGATGCTGCGTTGTGAATTGCACTTGCGGCCGCTGCACAGTCTGTGCTTGCTGTGCAACCTGCCCAAGTTGCTGCTGTCCATACTGTGCCCACTGAAAACAACAATTTTATTTGACAACATAGGACTCATGTAAATATTAGGGGCCATCAAACTTGCCATAGATAAACAAATTATAAAGTAATTCAGTAATAGTAGATAGCAATTGAGAGAATTGTGTGTTTTAAATGCTTATTGTAATTATAAATTGAATGGATTTCGACTTTAACTTGATACAGAGTCACAATCGGTCTTATGATATTAGTTAAGCTTAAATTATATAATTTAATAATAAGTTACTTATTTAGGGCATTGTCCAACAATCCTAATCCTAGAATTTCAAAAATTTGCAATAACCACATTGCACCTACAGATTTAGACTAGACTGATTCTATTAATTTATGCGCACGTTATTAGTGCCCTTATTTTAATCGAAATCCAAGACAACAAAAAAAAGACTATCTAAATATATCTTGGACGTATAGCGATCTCTGATATGGGTGTCTTGTACTGAGAGGAAACTTGGTTATGAGACAATTAATAATTTAATGAAATTGTCTACGACTTCGATTGTATATTACTCAGAACCACAACTATGTAAGTGTGCGTCACAAACTACACCAATTGAAATGCCCGTAGCAGACTATGAACATTACCTGCACAGGTATTTTAATCCGCTGCTGTGCGAACATCTGCGGTCTCTGTTGGGGTGATTGTACACCACGTAGTACTTCGTTCTTGTCATCTCCTTCTAGCTTAACCTCTGCCTTGATAGCTTGCATTGCGGACTGTTGAAGATAAATGTATTTTAATCTCAAATTCGATTCAAACAAATCCATAACTTTGTTGTTATTAGGAACCTTTTAATTTTATATATTCAGGCCATGCATGTCGGCACAAAAATGTAACAAACAAAAGCGTCGCAATAAAAATAATCTTTAAAAATTATGACATAATAAAGGATTTTATTGTTTTGGATGTTGATAATACTACACTACATATAACCATGGTGTTTAAAGGTCGGTAATATTCAGTCATAAATGGATTTTAAAAAATCTATCAACCTTATACTTTCTTTTAAATAACGTTATACCTTATTATAATCGTCTTTTATATCGTAAAGGGCAACAACTTATTGAAATAATAATTAAAAAAGAGCAACAATTGATTCATCACCTGAAGTGCCATCTGTTGGTTGGGAGTGATTACTCTCTGAACGCCGTCTGAGAACATATGTGTTACACCAGTTGGTATCGATTTGCCTTCTTGCTTCACGTCCACAATTTCTTTTTTCACTTCGTCTAATTCCGACTTCACTTCGGTTTTCGTGGATTCTATGTTCTTCACAGCTTTTTGGAGTTCCGTGTCCATTTTCGTGTCTGGTTTCTGTTCGGATTCGTCCCTGGAACAATGTAAATGTATTTTTATTTGTTTTGCAATCAATATTATAAAGGTGTCTCCTTTATAAGTATAATCATGTTTCCATATTTTTAAATGTTATTTACAAATAAACTTGAAATTCACTAGATCAATTTTAAGCATAAACCAGAATGTACATTATTTCTGGGTGATCACTTCTATTTATCCGGATTTAAGAGTCCAAGTTCCTGGTATAGTATTGTTACGAAGTACATATTACATCTTCCACATATAACAAAACCTAGAATCTAAATAATGCTTAACGAAATAAACATATAATACTCACTCAGGGTCTCTCTTAGCATGCCTCTCAGGCATACCATCGTCCGCTAGCTCCAGACCGTCTAGAATATGCTCGGCGTCATTGAGATTGGCCAATTCGGGATCTGCATACTCAAGAATGTTAAACTGCTCGCCTAGGTCTGCCGTTAGGGACTCTAGCAGCTCTTCATCGTCCTCACCGCCTAGACCAGTCAAGATGTCCACCTAGCATCGAAAAACAGTTTTTATTATAACATTACAGGTGAAGTTTATTCGTTATTAAGGTATGTTTTGATAGATACCTAAAGTACAAGCTCCTTGCTTGAATTAGGGCTAAATGAAGCTGCTGAATTAATGTGTTTATTATTTAATTATTAGAGGTGTAATAGGTTTTGGCAAAATATGGACGGTTCACTGGCGACAATTATTGGTAGACGTGGTTGGCTTAAGATTAAGCCTTCCGAGAAGACTAGTCTATGAAGATAAACCAACAACAAAGTGTGTGTTTGTTTATATACTTGTGAACTGATTAATATATACAAAGCTTGTCACATAATGCATGTAGCCAAACGGTGTTTTAAATTCAAATCATCAAAAATATTATATAAGTAGTATACATACATACCTCGCCAATATTTCCTGTATCTTGTTCAAGTTTTTCCATGTCTGCCATGTCCATCTCATCAGAACCTTGGTCATGACTTTCTTGTTTGTTCTCTCCAACATGTCCTACAAAAGTGTCAGTAATATTACACATTAATGTCATCTTTATAAAGACAATTATATATAGGAGTTATTATAAAAATGTAAGGAACGTTCACTGAATTGTGTCACGAAAACGAGAATAAATCCCATTCGACGCAACCGTTAGAAACATTCTATAATAATTTACTCCACTAAAAAACAAGTTGACAATGTCTCTAATCAACTTGCAGAACTGTGGAGCGATTACTAATAGTGTTTTGTTTATTGGTTCCTTACCTCCCTGTTGAGAAATAACATTTTGTTTTTGCTCCATAACTTGTTGAGTTGTGTTTGTGACATTTTGTTGTAATTGCGAATTGTCAGCTGCAACTAAACGCTGCTGCATTAAGACTGTAACAACATATTTTTTTTATTTGCATTTTATGTCTCTTTTAAAAGGTTGCTATAAAATATTTATCATCATCATCTGCCTAAAGCGTCCCACTGTAGGGCCTTCTTACAAAGCATGTTCGATATGTGAATTAGTTATAATATCTATCAACATGTAACTTACTGTGGTGATCAGGCCTTAGCCCTGGCTGCAAAGGCGTGCGCGGTCGCAGTCCAACGGGCAGGGGGTGTCTAAACTGCTGTCCTTCGATGTTCATCCCCTGAATGTTACCCTCTTCATTGCTGGCTTCTGTGTTTAAAGAAAATTGCCCTGGGTGCATATTAGATGTAATTTTTCTATGTAACATACATATATATCTTTTTGACGACATCTGAATAGTAGGACTTGCCAATCGTACTCAAGTCTCAGAAATAAAGCTACTTTAGCATTGACACTTCAAAAGTGAATACAACTGTTTTGTAACACTCATACGAGTATAAACTGATATTTTTTTTTGTGTGGTATATCATATTTTGTTACCGTTCCTTCATTTAATCAGTTGTGATATCATAATAAAATTTATATTATTACTGATCTAGCCTCTCGTGATGAAACCAATTTTAAGTAGGTAGCAACAAATAGTGAGACAACAATTGTCATGGCACTATACACATAGGCAATATTACACATAAACAAACAGCCCATAACGATCCGCTGCAGGGCACAAATCATAGTTTTGGGGAGTTTGTGCCGTAGCCCACCAGCCAGGCCCAATGTAATAAACAAGTAGTGATTGGAGAATTACACCTTCAATTCGAAAGCTACTAAAAGTACTCACGCGGTGGCCACATCTTGTCAGGATGCCGCTGAAGCAAATCACGCAGCTGTCTATTGATGTCGTCATTGTTGCCATAGTGTAACGGAAACCGTTGGGCGGGGAACGCGCTGCGGGGGGCCTCAGCCACAGGCCCTGGTGGTGCGGGGCCTGGAGTTACTGGTCCTTGGGGCCCGGGCCCAACTTGGCCTTGAGGCCCGGGAGTCCCAGGCCCGACCGGCGACACGCTGCCGTCTGGCGCACGCAACCTTTGGATTGCTGCTTTCGGGAGGCAAGTGTGCACTACATTAACATAAACATACTTCAGGCAACCCTGTTAGAGTTATTGATTGGTTTGGGACAAAACATTGAAACGATATGTAACAAGACAAAATCAAATTATACTCTGTTCATCTATTTATTTTCTTTTTAATAGTTTGAAATATTTCGATAAAAGGGATGCCCTCGCACTTTCCTTATTCGACTGGGAATACCTATCGATTTCATTCAAGAACAACTTTGAATCGATTTAATGCTTCCATATATTTTTTATATACACATAATTGTAATAAATAATACTGATAATTTTATGTATTTAATTCATATTACCAATTGCCTAGTAAGTTTGTTATATATATGAGTAGGTATGCAAGTAATTTCACAGGTGTGATTGTGCATAACTCTTGATTGAAATTTGACGTGACGTTGGTTATTTACTGTTTCAAAATTAAATGTTACTAACGCTTGCACATTTACAAAGGCAAATGTCGAAAAGACAATTAATTAACAAATAATTTAATTATTGATTGGCAGTCTGTGAGTAATTATTATGCACAGGGCACTTCACAAACATTATTGGTTGAAAAAATAAATTTTAACCTTGATATAAGTTTGTTACACTTGCAATATGTATATCACATCTTCCATTCAGTTTAACACTTGCCGCGTTGAGGCAGGTCGCCCTTATTCGTTGTTCAGCAGTGAAGATGACTTCGATCTCGGGATATGAAAGCAACTATCATATCAATTAACGTTTTCATTTGATAATATCTTTAGTACCATTGAACTACCTACTTAAGAAGTACCTATACCTACTTAATGCAAAGCTTCGTAAGCTGAGCATATTTAATTATCATTAGCCTCTAACGTCCCACTTCAGGACACAGGCCTTCACATACAGCATAGTTATGAGGAATTTGAGCTGTACCCCACCCCGCAGGCCCAGTGCAAATAGGTAGGTGTCTACCATCATGCTAAGATAGAAGCCGGGCCCAACGTGCCACCGAGGCACGGAATGACTTAAAATCATATTTTTATCCCATCTGACGATGACCATTGCAAAAGTTGCTTGACTTATGCGATCGTCAAAACCCCTAACTGTTTACTTATAAGAGTGGATATATAGCCGGATTCGTAAGTATCGGATTGTAAAAATACCTTGCATCCTTTGATCGTGTATGATCTGCTGCTGTTGTTGTGTCTGCTGCTGACGCTGCTGCTGCAAATGCTTCCATTGGCGCTCTTGTTCAGCCTCTCGAGCGCTGCGCTGTTGGCCGCAAGATCTCTCTTGCTCCTATACCGTAATTGGATGTGTCAACATACGGTTTAATTTTACCGTCCACGCGACTAGTATGTATGATTCCTGATGATCAGATTCCATATGAAAGTATTAAAGAAGCATGTTTAGATTCTGACAGTTGACGACAAACTTAGTCGAACGACGTGGAAAGTTCTTCCAATTTTGGGTGGATTACATTCTCACCTGCTTGAATATAAAAATCATATCTCAAGTTTTCTTTTACTTTATACTTTTCTCAGATACATAGCCATTGTTTATAACTAGCGTATAGGTAGCTTATAGTTATAATATGCATTTTATTACAATGAAGTCGTAGATCCTCTTCAAAAGACAAGACATAAGTAGAATCCTTTTAAGTAAAAATATAGGGAGTGATTGTAGTAAATTAAATTATCTTATGTAAATCGTCAGGAAACTTCGTCAAACATACTAGGCGTTAGGACTTGGTAGTTTCATTGAACGACACGTTGGCTAAGAAGATAATGATCTAAACAATTGAGTATTAAAATCAACTTCATCGTTAATGTCCTATTGTATTATAATCTTTGCTCATTTAGGTCTTACTTGTGACACCTAGTATTTTATGTTACATGGTTTTTAATTATTTTTTTAAGTACTTGTTTTACAAAAGTGTGGTTTTAAATGATTTCACTGATTATTTTGGATTGTCTTGGTTTCTGAGCCAAAGTTTCGTTTATATAATTGGAGTAACGCATGCTGAAGCTATGCATGCAATTTTAATATGATTTCCATTTTATACCTTTACCTATATAGTTACCTACAGTGCTGACACATAGTGTAAGTATATACACAACTCCGTGAATAACCCATTCATTTCACATTCAGTGACACTCTTATGATAATATTATAGACAAAAACGAAAGTTACTTATGAAATCCTATACTACAAAAGCTTGATATTTACGATTTATTTTATTTTAATAAATGTGTATACTATAAGTTTCTAATACGATTACAAGATACAAAAATTAAGCAATACCATCAATATTTGGTTGAGTCAGTACTTTAAAAAGTCATTGAGGCATAGTCAAGTTATTGCCTTTATATTTTAAAAAGGTGTTTATATTAATGTGATTACAAGATTTTTTTTTGTATCATACAGTTATAACTAGATACATCTAGCTAGGTGGTTACTTACTAATATGTATATTATTGCATACATTTTTAAGAATAAATGTGAGTATTTTATCTACAATCCTATGTCTAAAATTGAATATAACCTCCATACCTGTCTTATTTTGACATGCGTTTTGTTTTATTACTCTTACCTCAACATGTTATACTAATAATAATGAATTAATTTATGTTAAAAAATTTCTTCATTATATATAAATAATACAAGATGAGATCCTCCAAAAACTTGTTATTTGACATTATTGTTAATATATTTGTTTTTTTTTACAAGTGATATATTAAAACCTTATCCGTATTTTATTATACAAATTATAAACATTATACTACAATTTAGTGGAATCATAATAACATTACCTGTAACTTACAACTAACATTAAAAAGCTTTTTACACAGGAGCGTAACGTCGCAAATCAACCAACTACACTCATGTATGTTAGAATTGTTAGCACACCACAACCAGCCACCGAATGCGTAGTTAAAGCCAACACTACCAAGGCGAAGCGAAAATAATAAAAAATAAACAACATTACGGAAACAGAGGACACGAGTCCGGGAGGCGCAATTGCACTTTTCGAGAGTCCTCAATAAATAAGCTAAAGGAAAATAAAATAAAAAAATAATCACACAGCTTACAACGCCATCGAACAGCCAAAACTTTTGTCGGGTGATTTTAAATTTAGAGCAAAGCCGACCGAGGGAGAGCGCGCATCACCCGACAACTATCGAAACAACTCGCGTACACACCGCTTCGCTACATTACATGCGTCAAGGGCTTCCAATATATGACTTTTATTTAATGATCGGGACGGTCAGTCAGTTCGCTCACCTGATAAGTGATACGCCAGAACATGACCAATGCTAATTAATTGAAGTATTACACGTACAGACGCGTGAGAAAAGTTAATTTAATGGTTTAGGTATAGGCATTAAACAGCACGAAAAATGTTTTCATAATAACGTTTAATTTAATAAATTATGTGTTAGAGACGCTATGTCATAATTTTCAATAATGCAGTGGATTATTATGTGTGTTAAGATAGTTTTAATGATTTTATTTGAAAAGAATCAAACAGATAAAAATAGTTTTGTACTAAACATAAAAATATATTTTGTTGTTAATATAGTTGGAATTATTTCACTGAAATGCTTCATTTCCTATTCGAGCATTCGTAATAAAATTAGTATGAAACAATCATCCAAGGAACCCTTGTTTCGTTCGGAGCGGTTATTAACCTATTGAACACGAGATTCCAAACACAATAGAACATTTATTGATGAGGCGTCATTGGCGGTCAAAGGGTAAGCCCGTGGAGTATCCGTGCGGTGTGTAGGCGAGCGTGGGGTCGCGGGTACCGTGTGTCGGTCGTGCGCCAGCCGCGGCAGCGTGCGCATGATCTCCGAGGGGGTGAGCACTCGGATATGCGCGTCCGCCTCCAGGAGCCCGGCCGCCGTCACCGTCACGTTGGGCGCGCGCACCGGCCCCCCCGTCGTCACCCCCGCTGTCACCCCGGCTGTCACCCCGGCAGTCACCCCCGGTGTCACCCCCGCTGTCGCCCCCGCAGTCACCCCCGCCTCCGCCTCGCCGCCGACCGCCGCGCCCGTACTCTGTCGCCGCCCAACCAACTTAATGCGCGCACGACATCATCACATCCCCACCTCCCAATGATACCTTCATCCTAGATGCACGTACAATACTCTCGCAATATCGAATTCGTCGAATCATATTGTACATTTTGCTTCACATCCCTTCATCCTAGATCACGTATACTCCAATGTATACTACTCTCGCAATATCGAATTCGTCGATTAATATTTACAGCTGTGGTAAATTTAGCGATGGAATCTACAGCACCCGTGCCAACTAATAATCACACAGATAGCGTTAAGATCTCTGTGTCAAACTATTGATGGCTAGCGATCGACAGCTTCCTAGTACATGACGTAAACACACAAACATTGAGGAGTCTGGGGACAATGCGTGCGTCTCGTGCTTGCGTGTTCCATAACGCGTGATGCGAGGCTGATGTTATTGGAATGACCGTGACTAGCTTATGGTTTCAGTGTCACACATTGGATAAAAGAGTGGGCACCTTATATTCACAGTTGACGTCATACATGATACTCAACAAAATGATATTGATTAATCAACAGTCAAATTAAAATAGGAAACTTAAATTAATGTTATTAAAAATTAAAGAACAAGTCCTCAACTGTTGAATAATCATAAAACCCTGAACGTGTTAATGGCACTCCAAAAATGAAAGGGCATTAACAAAGTAGCGATTTCTGTGTGTGTTATATTATAATCTGCATTTTTGAAGTTTTTTGAAATTAAGCAAATATCTTGTAAGATAATTTATTTTTAACTCAACGCACGCAGAAATCCTGTGCTTGAAAGGTCATGTGAAGGTCAAGGGTCACACAATAGAGCGGACGGATTACGTATACTACATTGTTTACTATGGCACTAGACATACTAAGCTGTACGATCGGAAACAACTAAAATAGTAATAAAATCCTTGTCAAACAGTCACAATAAGGTTCCATAGCAAACATATTGTTGTGAATGGTTGAATCCAATAAGATTTTGAAAATTACATAGTGAAATTATATGTATATTTCAAATATTTATTATAATGCTTACGATTGTAAATAACAACAAAATTACAGAAGTGAGTGACATATAAAAAAGGAAAGTGTATTAATGTTTAAATATTTATTGAATTTTATCATTATTTGTTTATCACACTAAGTGATCCACACTCAACAGTAACTACTACTAAGATGTCCACGACAATGTTATTTGCGACACTATTTACGCACCGAATTGATAACAAAACTGTCCTACAAAAATCCTCCAAAGTTATTGACCACACTCAAAATTAGCTACGAGTAAGGTGTCCACGAAAATCGTTATCAATTCGGAACACTATTTGCGTCCCGAACAAATAACAAATCTGTCCTACACAAATTAAAGTGATAATAGTGCCATAATAAAAATTGTAGTACAGACATGTGAGTCGGGTTAGCACACACCGCCGGCAAATACACACGCTCACCTGTTGCGCTTTCTTCATTCGTATCGCGCTGCGATTGTCGCGGGCCCGTTGTAAGTACGGCGCTTTCTGCTCGGACGGCAAAGCCCTCCACTTCTTCAGTATTTGCTTGCACCGGTCCACCCAGTTGGGGAACTCGCTCTTCCATTCCGGATGGTTCGTATTGGCATACAGCACCGCCGATATCGTGGCCGCTGAGCCGAGGCCTACAATTTGTTTATTCAATTCTCTTTAGTTAATAAAGTAGTTTTGTCTGTTATTTGTGGAGTGTGCTTATTAGTGGGTACTGGAGCAGAGTACTGAATTGACATATTTTTTATATTTTATTTGATGTTTACTAAAAGTCAACGACACTACAGCCTACTAGACTCCTAGTGCAAGGCAAATACTTTCAGACAACACGTTAGACTTATACGTCTTACTCTTAGTATCGACCAAATCCGTGACCCGTCTACATCTTTCGTATTTGTTACAAAATAACATAAGAAAGAGGCGAAACATGGCTTCCTGTACAACGAAATGGTGTGAAAAATGTAGACAATTATTTAATTTTTAAAAAGACGGGTTAGCTTTTCTTAGGAAAGCCAATTTCAAGATTATTATGGTCAAGAATCAATTTATTCAAAGCTCAAATTACGCTGGAATTTCGTAACCATGGCATTTGTTTATCAGTACATCCCTTTCTTTCTAATGTAAATAAATAGTGCTTAACCTTTCTTTCATTAGTGTCACGCGTTACTAGGGCTGTGACATTACTAGTGGGATTTAGATAACGGGTAATATACGAGTGCGAAATAGACTTTAACTTTAACTTTAGTTGTTGCAACAACTCATATCGGTAGGTACAATTATTTTAATATTGTTATAAGTATTGAATGTTAACTTTTTATTTATAAATATATTCCACATATTCCAAAACACATGAAATTTATCTGTAAAAGTTATTCATTTGACTGTTGCAACTAACATTAGTACTTTGCGAGATTCATCGGCCCGCGCACCGTACGACTCTCCAAAATCGAGGCGCTACTACAGCCTAAACGATTACAGATAGCTAGATCCTGTTTGTTGCTTTGTTTTGTTTGCTAATGGTGACTAATTCAATACCGAGAGAGACTTTCTTTCACCATCTTCTATTTTTTTTTAAGACAGTTATTTTGACACTACATTAAATCACATAGCTCTAAAATTTATACAATAGCGATGTCGTAGTTTTGCTGAAAATGTTAAAATATGAATGTGGAGTGCTATTCAAAACATAATATGCCTGGTAAAGTGTAATTGTAAAATCATTTAGTCCGTGTTTCTAGAACGACTCCGCAGACATAGGTATTCGTATTCAGAGAACATGTACAATCAAAATGACGTGAGTTAAATGTAAAATGACACTTTATGGTAGTAAAAGTATATCCCGAGGTTTTCTGACAAAATCTTCGATGCAGTAACCTGCAGTTTGAATAATTAATACATAATTAATCAATTCGCGTCGGTGGCTCAATGGTGTGGACTGTTGCCCTTCTACCGGGAGGGCTGAGGATCAATCCCGCCACGTACCAATATATTTACGAATTCTCGAAATTATATGTACGTTATCCGACGCCCTCACGGTGAAGGCAAACATCGTGATGAAATCTGCGCACGCCTCCGAAGAGATTCAATGGTTGTATGTGAGTCGGCCAATCCGCACAAGGCCCGCGTGAACGACTAAGGCCTAAACACCCTTACGTATAGGCTCGTGACCCTTGGTGGGGACGTTTAATAAGCTGATAATGATGATGGATCAATTTTAAGGATAATTTCAAAAAAATATAAAAAATCCTTCAAATAATTTGAATTGATAAATTACATAATGTATTTTTTCTTCATAATATCCTTTAGAATAAAATAAGCACTGGTATATTTTTACTATATTCCCATCACTAGTTGTCATCCATGTAATGGCGGGAATTTGAATCGCCGAATCAGCATGCATATTTTCCTCTCTCCCCGCTTCGGGGCATTGACAGAATTATTTGTTCCGGGAAATTCAAACATTAGGCGTCTAGTAGGTTAGTGGTCGTTGCTAAAAGTTAATTAAAAAGCTTCACTTTTCACTGCAACTGTTCTAACTCAGAAATATTTTAGTATGAGCATACTACTTAGTCTTTTATATTGTGTTTAAACCTGGTTTCCGTTTCAATTACCCCATGAGAAAAGCGAGCGAAAGGAAACCGTGCCGCTAAGCTAAGTAAGCTGCCGTATAGTCTTATAAGAAATCTCTGTCCCATGCCCGAATGAGAGGGCTCGACAGGAGAAATACTACAAACTCACAGAAAACCGATGTGAAATAACGCTTTGCTCAGTAGTATATGCATAATGTATTTGATTGTATTTGTGTGTATATGTATGTGTTCGTACGCACTCTCATCTGCCCTCATTTTGTCGGCGCTTCGTTGATTGTACGATGGCGGTGGCGCAGGCGCGTGCTCCGGCCATGCGGATCCGCCCTCAGTAAATAGCGGACTCAATGCACTCTGGTTACTATAAATTAAAGAAAAACAAGTAAAATTATAAATAGACAAGTTTTTTTGTGGATATGAAAGGGTTATCAGGGAATCACAAAACATACATGAACATTTACAGAAGAGACTTTTCTTTTCTTGAGTCTATTATTGATAAAAATTAAATGTTAACAGTGAAAGAATGGTAGAAGCTGGATGAGAAAAGCGGAGGACCGGGATATCTGGCTCAGAATGGGGGAGACCTATGTCCAGCAGTGGACTGCAATTGGTTGAAGAGAGAGAGAGAGTGAAAGAATAGAGCTATAATGAACAATTATTAATATAAGTTTTTATACTGTATCATAATAAGTTGGTCAAACACTCGCTGGGGATGACTGTCTCGAATACCAAAGATTTTATATTGTCATTCCGCGATCAAATTATTGGTTAAATACCTGTTTCCAAACTCATTGTGATACGGAGAAGCGTATTCCATGGGGCTTTGCAGTTGTTGCCGTTGCTGCGGGTACGGCGTGCCGCCAATCGAATTGACATACGACACCGACGATTCTTGGGACTCCTGAATAAAACAAAATGTAACATCGTTAAGACTTTTTTAAACACATGAAACAATAAAAAAAGCACTGATGGCTTAGAAGTGGCTTTTTAACAAATGACACTATTCAGTAAGAAAAGCATGCTTTGGCTTATTTGCTAATTTAAAAGCTTGGTGCTTTCACTTTTGTACTCAGTACAATACAATAACTAACAATAAATAATTTTATCACTAAACAATGATTTCCCTATGTTGTTAACGAAATCATCGCATCGCCATCTTCAAGCGCATGTGCGCCGTAGTGTCTAGGAGTCGAAGTGGTCGCCATGACCGAAAAAGGTCGGACCATTCATATTCAGCCATCACGAGATCATATTTGATGTATAAAAACACTAATTACTTTTCTTTCTTTAATTACCTGCGAATCATCAGTCAGTACGCCTTTGAATATCTCGTCAACGTCATTGCTGTCCATGTCAGGTAAAGAGTCGCGCACCATCGCGTCAAGGTTAACGAGTAACGATAGATCGTCTTTTGGCGATATCGTCGACGCTTGAGAAGAGCCTCCAGTCTCTGCAAACAAACAAACTTAATATTATATTGAATATTTCTTACTTACTTAGCTACTGTTAAAAATGTTTAGTAAATGTAAAGGCTCATACTTATTCCACAACCAGTTATTTATAAGCGATAACCAATTGGTCCCTATGTACATTTTACCGGCTATAAGTAGTTTCGATACTACACTGCCCCAAAATCATAGAGCACAGTACATCGACAGCCGTCTTGTGTTTTACTTGTTGTAAGTTTTTTGTACTCAAAGAGCAACCGGAACCTTAAGGACATTGTATGTTCCGCTTTTTGTTAGGGTTATGGTGGGCGTAAACACTTTTATGAAAAAGTAAATCTAATCCGTATTGGGATGGTGGGGAGAAGGGTGCTTACTGCGCAGTTGTTCCCTGTAGTGGGATGACACAAGCTGATGATGTATGTAAAACTAACATTCTTGTAGAAATTGCACCTTAATATATTAAGAAGTACTGCTGGAATGGTATGAACTAAGTAATCCATAATAAAAACTCCATACCACTACTGATAGCTTCAGTATTGGTGCTATGAACTGCAGGTATTGTTTCCGCTGGCGCGGCAGGCGGCTCATCAGGCTGTGGTCCCAAAATGGCGTTCTTCAACGCCGTCGAGTCCTCAGTATGTTTAAGGTTGCCATCTTCAGCCTCTGTCTTGATTTTAACAGTGCCGTCTTCGTTAGAAGCCGAATCGTCTTTTTCTTCTTTTGGTTTCATGGAATTCAGCAGTTCTATTTCTTCCTGTAGCAAATAAGGTATAAAAATGATTAGGATACATTCAAATATTCGCAATACATTCGAATTATAGGCATAAGTAGGCGTCGGTAGCTCACTCTTGCCTTACAAACTGAAGGGTGCACAAATTATTTAGTCTAGGAATGACTGACGCGCGAAATGACTACACATGGTTGACCAATTCTTGAAATGTTCAATATTGGTATTTTTTTCCGTATGTTTTTAAAAACCTTTTGTTCATAATATTCAAATATCAGTCTTTTATAGATTCCGTCTTTTGTACAATCGGTCATTTATAATTAGGTGTAATTAGTAATATAAGAATTCTAATTGTACAATTCTATAAATTACTGATTACAATTCTTGAATTGTCAAGGGTCAATTATAGAGTATATAATCTTTTCACAAATCGATCATTCCTAGACTAAACTGAATAATAATTTACTTGAAACACTCACCGGATTAAGCACTATGACTACAGATTGGTCGAGATCGTTCATATGACGTTCAGAAAGTAAGAGAGGATAGTCTGTCTTATTTACAGTGCCGTCATCGGAACGATGTCTTACCTTTGTTCAGGTGCATTCTACTCCGTGCAAATAAGTAAAAGATAGGATACATTAAAAATCGCATCATGATTATAGCATAGTAGCGTCGGTAGCCTCTTGATGGCTCTTGCGTACGAAGGTGCAAATATTAATGCGCCGCGAATATAACGGTTACCAATCTGAATTTCATATGTATTTCCGAGTTAAAACCTTGTCATTCAAATCGTATGACGAATGGCATTTGATTAATAGAATTCTATCAATTCTAAATTAGATAAATTGAATTGATCATAAATTACTCAAATGATTTCATAGCTAACTAATAAACTGACCCACTAAATTTGCTAACGATTGTGAGATCACGCAATTGGGATCTTTGATCAACCACAAGTTGAGTCTATCCGGTACTGTGCCCAAGACCAGGATCCATGTTGTAAGTAATAATCGAGTTAGCAATGAAATCCGAGTGATATTTATAAGGGGACCGTGGGACGTTTTTTCAGACGTACACGTATGGAAGCAAATATTCGGAGGATACGTTGATTGCATCCTCGGTTACTCAGTGGTACCTTTTGTACGCAATACTTTTAACCCCTCGTTTTCTTTGAGTTCTTTTTACCGGAGAAAGGTCCGCGTACAAAAGTCCCTCGTCTGCGCAAGTTATTGTAATTTTTTTTCTTTAAATTTTTTTTTATGCTAAATAATTTGCCTTTTGCAATTTTAATTACAAAAGTTTTACTCATACCTGTGGATGAAACTGTGGGCTTGGGTGGTTCCAACAGTTCTTTTCCAAAAAATGCTTCTTGCATATACGAAGGGAATTGCTCCATGAGTTTCGAGCGCGGTTTCCGTCTGGGCTTTCGCTTGTTGCTTGGGGATTCTGAAAAAAATATACATGCTTAGTATGTAACTTTTATAATAGGTGCTTTTGAAAATATATCTCTTGTCGAAAAATTATATGGACAGCGATGCCGTCTTATGTTTGCGCAATTCGTAAACAAAAAAAATCAATCGACACAGTCGACCCGTCGTTTGAGAGATCGTTGGCAGTAGTTGTAAATATTATTATGTGTTGAATAAATAAAGTAAGAGCGATCTGCGCTTGCCGATTAGCTTGGTCAAGCTGTAAAGGCAATGCGCGACCATCTTTAGTAATCAGTTAGAAAAAAAAATGTCGCTTTGGTTTGTCTATGAACCGGAAACCAATAATATAATATACAATTAGTTATAATAAAACCTTTTTTTGTCGATAAATTAGTTCTTATTATCTTACCACCAGATCCCGGCGTCCCGTCCCCCTCCTTCTCGTCCTCAGCCTGCGCCTTGAGCGTAGCCTGTCTCTGTCTCACAACGAAGCCCCCAATGCCCAGCTTGTTCAGATTCCTCTGGCGCTTCCTTCGGAGTTATCGTCACTCCTGCGTCATTTGTGCATATAGTGAAGCCTTCGGGCGGCGGGCCGTCCGTCGCTACGTTCCACATTATACCTTCTTTCAGACTGGCATTTGTTAGTAAACCTGTTGATCATTGATTTATAGTATAAGTTAAACTCTTGTTATTAAATAAAAAATACACATGATGGTCGACAAAAACTATGTGAATTGAATTTTATTTCATAATATTTATTTTGTCTAAAATTTAAAATTTTCTAAATAAAATTTTCTGTTATGTATAACATACCAGGTTCCTCTTTAACTTCGGCAGTGCTGTCCGGCTTGGAGTCGTCTCCCATATCGACGTCCGCGTTCTGTGCAACTGTATATTGAATCGACAAAAGATATTTTATAAAATATTTAAAGAATAACTTATTTTTGTTCGGAATATTAAAATAAATCTTGGGTCATTATTATGCTGACCGGGGATAAAAGCTATACAGAACAATAAAAGTAAAATCAATGTATGCCCCCAGTTCACACAGCCCCTACGTACTCAAAGCACTGGAGCACATACCGGCGTCCTTGTCGTTGGCATCATTCTTGAACCGTCGCTTGCGTCGCGTGTGCGTGATGCCGCGCTCCGCCTCCAGCTGCTTGATGTATGTGGATCCGTGGTGCGAGAGGCACACGTCGTCAACGTAGTACTCGCCGGCGAGCGCGAGCGCGAGGGGGCCGGGCGCGCGCGCGGGCGGCGGGCGGCAGCGTGCGCGGCGGCGAGGGCTGCGCGCCGCGTGCGCCGGGGCACGCCGCGCCGCGCCACCCACGGCACTTGTACCTGCGCACAGTACGTCACTACATCAGTGCCTGTCAAATAGGAACGTTTCCATACATTTTGTATGAGATTATTAATGTGACATTATTGCTCACTATCATCAATTGACCAAAATACAATAAAAAAAAATACAATATTGCTAATATATAGAAGTGATCAATGAAACGACATATAAAATAAGGTGCGATTTATAAAAACAAGGTTTGGTATTTTGTTGCGGATGGTGGAGGATCTCAATTTGACAAAAATGTAAATGATTTACTGATATTGCGATTTATGTCACTCACTTTGCATACCCTACCATAACATGTGTGCACGTCACTGCACCGCACATAGTATAAAGAACTAAATGGGTCATCCAAATAATAATAATATTTTATTTCACACCATTATCTTACAGAATTTATCATTTTTACTATTAACCCATTGTTTAATATAAGTAACAGCGAAATAAAACAAAGACATATAAGACCGAGTTCAGGTAACTAGGACTGGTCCTGTGTATCGGAGTCGTCGATCCTCCACCCCGTCCATTGCATCACTCGGTAACTTATTATCACGATAATAAATACATTCATTTGCAAGTTTAGTCCATACGAACCTACTAAAAACATACAAAGTTTATGTGGGTAGATACCATGCCTCGCAATTACACTTGCATTCCGCTCGCATAAGCATGTGGTTCAATATTTTTATCCAAAATATAAATACGTAAAAATTGACGTCACCCTGGCTAACAAGCTCTCGGCATCGTTTCTCGTGCGTTGGAGTCACAGGTGGCGTGGAGCCATCGGTTGCAAGCTTCGCACTGGATGATCAGCTCGCCGTCTGAATACGGCTCGGAGCAAACGCAGCACATAACCAGCGACGCGCACGGCCCACATTCTGTGTCAGAAACAATTGCTGATGAATTCAGGAAAACAACGAAACTTATTGCTATTATAGCGTTTGCATAGCAGAGTTTACTTATGTTAGCCCTGCTATGCAAATGCAGTATAAAAAAAACAAAGCAGCGATCTGAAGTGGGTCTTCTCCTCTACCCCTAGTTTCACCTCTGTTTGACTCCTTGAAGGAGTTTTGCTTCTTTTGTCATAAAATCTAGTGATTTAAATAATGTAGAATGAATCTCTACTTAAGTCCGTTTTATCCAGTATAGTTGCGGCACGACGTTGTGACGGATGTGTCGCTTGCAGTGCGTGTGGCAGGGCGTGTCGGCGCGTACGTACCGGTGTAGTTGTCGCACCAGACGGCGTGTCGCGCGTGCCGCACACGAGGCAGCGGCGACAGCGCTCGCAGCGCCAGGCGCCGCGCGGCACCTCGGCCAGCGGCGGGCGCGCGCAGTACGTGTGCCACGCCGTGTCGGCGCGTACGTACCGGTGTAGTTGTCGCACCAGACGGGCGTGTCGCGCGTGCCGCACACGAGGCAGCGGCGACAGCGCTCGCAGCGCCAGGCGCCGCGCGGCACCTCGGCCAGCGGCGGGCGCGCGCAGTACGTGTGCCACGCCGTGTCGCAGTCGTCGCACAGCAGCAGCAGGGTCTCGTCGCCGCGGCTGCCGCACCCCTCGCACACGGTGCAGTCCAGGCACCGCCACCCCAGCGTCACTATCACCTGCGACACCTGCGCCACACAACACACCGCACTTCAGCCCCCACTTGCACACTAAAATAGTTACGTAAACGTTACCTTCACTCAAATATTACGACGCATCGTAACGGCAGATTAGAATACTGTTTGTCGCCACACAGTTCTACTCTTTCCGCGGATGCCGTAGATGGCGATTTAGAATCAAAACATCCAACAGAAATAACAGTTGACAAAGGCCCTCACTATGGGTTAATTTGATCTAAAATTAATTTTTTAATCACTGAATAACATGTGAGCCTATGCGAATTTGTCCAAACTTCATTAGTCAAAATACCAGAATATTTTATAAAATTCAAGCTTTGGAAGTGAAACATGATTCTGATTTATGAACTCTGCTAGTTCATATACTTTACTACGCTATTTTATTAAATTATTATTGGAATAATTAAAGAAAAACTCAAATAAAAATCTACTCACTCACTTCTAAATTTAAAAAAATGTTTTTTGTATATTTATTTTGACATTTTTAATTACATAACTTGTAGATACCATTATTTCTACAACCTGTTTACATAACAGGTTGTAAAAATAAAGGCCATAAATAAATTGTATTATTCTAGTAATTACCTTGATATTAACGCAATAAGGATGGTAAGTTGACCGCACTGCGCAAAAGATATCAAACATCCTTCGGAGTCAGTGCCCACGGCTCCACACATAACGCACAAATCTTGAGTCAACACGAACTTGTCTTTACTTGAACATAATACTAGTTTATTCTCCAATCCTGCAATGGAAACCAGATTGGTAATACTAGTCTCAGGGAAACTGTATGGCAGTTTAAACGCCACGAAATTAGTCAAAATAGGATTGAACAAGCATAATTATTTTTAATTATTTTAGAGCGTCGGTGGCATCGTGTGGACTGTCAGCCTTTCCCAACGGAGGGCTGGGTTCAAATCCCGACTACGTACAATGTAGTTTTCGTAATTTTCCGAAATATATGTACTTATCCGATCGCTTTCAGGTGAAAGGAAAACATCGTGCAGGAAACCATGCACGCTGCGAAGAGATTCGAAGGTTGTGTGTGAAGTCGTCCAATCCGCACTGGGCCCGCGCTGGCGACTAAGGCCTGAATCACCCTATACGGGTAGGCTTCGCGCCGTTCGGATGGGGGACATTTAATGAGCTTGATGATGTATTGGTGTAGATTATTTGTTAAACACTATAGATACACCCTTTTGCATTCACTGTTACATAAACAATAAATTAACTAGATGCAAAATCATGAAGAATATCAACCAAAAAATGGCCGAGCCGCTTTGGCTTGACACATAAGTTTATTTATTGTTATATTAATGTAATAAAATTATTCAATAAAATATTTACACTTAGGCGTCATTCAAAGGGTACAACAATCAACAAAAGGCACGCGATACTACAATATACTATCAATGTAGCGGGAGAGCGTAATTCGTGAATAATAAAATTCTGCCCATCTGACAGCATGGGTAGAATTTTTCTGTGGGCACTTTGTGAATGAGATTGTGCCTGTAGTTAATTTATTGTTTACTGTACATTAATTGACTAATGAGAAATCTTAATTTTATTGTTTACTGTACATTAATTGACTAATGAGAAATCTTAATTTTAATATCATACAAATATTGAAATCTAATTAATTATTATTACTTATATAGAAACCTATATCATAGTTACTAATACAAAAACGAACCTGGATCGTCTTCAGAAGTCTTATTGTCAGGCGCCTGCGGCCTTTGCAAGCCGAGACCTGGCACACCGAACACTCCCCGCATCTTTGGCTTGGAGCCTCTTTTACGGCCAAAGTCGAGCACGGAACGCTGTCTTTTAGAAAAGCCCAGCTTGCCCGCGGGGGGAAATCCACCCTTCAACTTGTATCCCCCTATTTTCTTCTTTGCTATTTTTGGTGACACTGAAAATGGTTTCCCTTTGCCTAGGCCGACGTCGGACTGGGAAAGAAATTAAAAATTAAAATCAAACTTTAAAACACCAAATTATTTCAATAATATTTAGCAAACTTTAAAATTATGAGAAATAAAATTAATTACAAGCTTTTTAATTGGAGCTAGATGGCACTGTGTATAAGTGAATATTTCAATATTGACTTCAAATGTAAATTAACACAAAAGATAAAGAAACAAGATATCTGTTATTAGAGTTTCAAAGTAACTTAAGGTAATACTTTGAGCATAATAAATAGTGTGATCTGTTCCTACCGTCCATCTAGTCTTGCTGAATTCACTCATTCAATAAGCACGATACTTATCGCAAGCAGGATCTATCGCAAAGGAACTGGACGTAGACGCCGTGTTTTCATCCTCAAACGCTGAAAGCAAACAAATCTATGAACATCCCAATTTGGTTCGATACACAATTTTCAAAATACCATTTATAGTACTTACATCCAGACTTGATACTCGGTAACGAAGGCACCTGGGATTTGCATATAGGACAGTGGTATTCGTACGTGGGGTTTTGCTCTTTCCTTTGTTTATACTGCTGAGGCTCGGCATCAGGATCACACATTCCGTGGACGTACCTAGTTAAGAAAAAACTCATTTGTGTGAAGAAGGTCATAGTTAAAAAAATATAAATTAAAATACTGTTTTTTTTTTTTTTGCAAATGTTAATGACATAATGTCGTACAATGAAGTCACAATATCCAGTAATTTCGTTGCCTGTCTATAGTAATTTCCCAAAGGAACCCCAGGATACATACAAGAAATTTCACTGTTTAAGGAGAGGATGTCACAAGGCATACATCTCCCTTATGGTTGAAATTATAACACGATGTGTTACCATACCAGTAAAGAAAAATTAACATACTTAATATTGTGGTCATTATTATGAGGGACTATTTATTTATTGAAAATGAAAAAAATACACATTTTTATATTCTAGTAGAAAAACGTATTTACGGTGAAGGAAAACATCGTGAGAAGAATTCAAAG
This sequence comes from Leucinodes orbonalis, assembly GCA_019425675.1. Taxonomy (NCBI): domain Eukaryota; kingdom Metazoa; phylum Arthropoda; class Insecta; order Lepidoptera; family Crambidae; genus Leucinodes; species Leucinodes orbonalis. The sequence continues at coordinate 62,369 of PQWD01008716.1, forward strand.
TGTGTGAAGTCGGCCAATCCGCACTTGGGCCGTGGACGACTAAGGCCTATACGGCCTACTCACTGGTAGGCTCATGCCCCTCGGTCGGAAGGTTATAAGCTGATGATGGCCGGCTATGAGTATTATGTGTAACATAGAGGCGTACCTCTTGCAGAGCGTGCAGCGGATCATGTCGCGGTAGGCGGCGGCGCGGTAGGCGCGGCGGCAGAGCGGGCAGCACGAGCCCTTGTTCCGTTGCTGGTAGCACGAGTCGCACACGGTGTAGTGCGCGTGCCAGCGGGACGACGGGCCCGCGCCCGGGGAACGCGCGCCGCAGTCGGAACACACGCGGCAGCACTGCGGGTATACACCTCGTATACATTACTCGAGTTTTACCGACACGTTTCTTATGTGTATCCGAGAGATACACTTGTTAGATTTGGACGGAACGAAATTCAAGGATGCCTAAAACCCTACTGTGGGTGCTTATAATCAGAGTAGTGAGAATAATCTGGCTGATAAACTTGATTAGGCTGGTTATGGAGAAAGTTAAGTGGATTTAACAATATATTTTAGTATCATTAAATTATATAGCATGTTCTTTCTTTACTAATATTCGTAGTGACCCACCGGTCAATCGAGCCGAATGTAATATTTGTATAAAACCTCGTGTACCTATGATTTATAGCGAACAAATGACATTTCATTTCAAAGAGCCTAAAGGTGTCCCAGAGAGGAACTCGAACCTCGGCTTGAGGCGTTGCGAGGGCTAGTTAACCTAGTATATGTTTGTGAGAGAGAAGCAGCTCGGCAACCGCCGGTTACTCGAATAGAGACGAAAGTACTGTATAGTACGCGACAGCTTAAGATGGCAATTTTCTAGTGAGGTGACATCACGCACTAGATAGGTAGTTTATATCAAAAAAATTCCATGCAACAAAATAAGGATAATATTAATTGAATTGAGTATATATATTATAAGTAACATAAAAAATAATAAGGTTTATTCAGTTAAGGCTAATGTGATAAAAGCACCTATAACTACACCAAAAATAAGATTGTTGACTACCAAACAAGTTACATTTACTTAATTTTCATGTCAATTTTATATTGGCCCCGACATTATTATAATCGGTTTCCGACATTTGTAAATAGCTTCATATAATGTGATCTGCTAGTGGAACGTCTGATTTATATACAAACCCGACACCCGACAAATCGGAACCAGAGGCGCCAATATGTGTAAGCCAAGGTTGTAGAAGTTTCAAAAAATATATGCTGTCAAATGAAAATGAACACATGACATGGTGGTCAGTCCTTTTTTAATGTCTTATCTTTTCATTCTAGATATATATGTATTAGTTAAGTGGTGTAATGTTAGCAAAGTGTATGTATATGTGCGTGTGTGTATGTGTGTGTGTGTGTGTGCGTGTGCGTATGTGCGTGTGTGTGTGGTGTGTAGTGTGGGACTAACCTTGCACTTCCATCCGTACTTGGGCACGGTGGCCATGACGGGGCGCAGGCACAGAGCGTGGTAGAGCTTGTCGCAGTGCTCGCAGGCCACGGCGCGGGCGTCGGACGGCGTGGCCTCGCCGCGGCACACCTGACACACGCGGCATGCACGACACGACCACCCCGATCGGACACCTGACACACACACAATCATATATATATATATAATAAGTTTTTTATTTGATAATACCAGTTAACAATGATCTCTTAGTCTAAACAATAAGAACAACATTAATTACAGATCACGTAAGAGTTTAGCGTTGACAGCTGTAGCAGGTTATACTAGATACTGTGTCACAGCTGTAAAAATTAAAAATATATTTTTTTATTAATAAAATACATCACAGGACTCATGCGTCCTGTACTCTTTTTTGTTAGATATTTTGTTTTATAATTGAATTATTATAATATTATGTTCCAGTCTCCGCGCATGGCAAAGAATGGTTAAAGGGGGAATGGACACACACAACAATCTATATCAATCCTATTGCGTCCACTACAAGGACGGCCGTCAACAAAACACGGCTATGGGGAGTATAAACAAAAAAAAATTCAAATAAATCTGTTATAGATACTTTTAAATCGTCAATAGTTATTATTATATTTTTTATGACTACCACCGGTTCGGAATAAGTAAGATCTACAAGAAGAACCGGCAAAAAACTCGATAGTCACTCTTTTAAACTTTTTTATATCATTGGTTACAGAGTTTTATCATTTATCTGCCTGCATAGAAATTGACAGCATAAATAAATTAAAAATTCAAGCATCACCACTACACACCTGCCTGACATACGCGGCATACACGACACGACTACCCCGGTCGCACAATTGACACATACACAATCATATCAAGGAACAGGCCTTCCCGCAAAGCACTGCTATGGGGGATTTTTACTAGGTGGTGGACTCGATACTGAGTCGTCTAGCTAGGTACAAACCGCTAGTGCCAATATCGCGAGGTGAAACAGGAGGTTATGCACTTTTGTGCTTCGAATGTGGGCACTATATTAGCGCAAATTACCGGTATAAGAGACCAACATCTGTCGTCTCGGGTGTTCAGATGTAGGAAATTGAAATTTCTAATAACTCAAATTATGTCCATAAAATGTACAATTTTAGACCAAATGTAACTGAATATAATGTAACAGCAAACTAGCAAATTCATAAATCTCATTAGAAATGAACTATTTAAGTTTGTATGAGAAATATATTTCTTAAACCTAACCCTACCACAAGAGCCTAGTATGGGTTGATGGGTGTTAACGACTACCAGGAACCAACGGGTAACGTGCCCTCCAAAACACGGAATCATCTTTTTTTCAACAATCAATAGTTCAGCCTGCAATGTGTTTTCAATATGCGGTTTCCCTGCGGCATTAGATGACGCAACGCTGAACGCACTAGACCACGCAGGCGTGTTTACTAGGTGATCTAGTAACCATGGAGGCAGTTATTTATGTTTCTCTCTTGTTATTGAACTAATTTTTTCATTCCTTGTTTTCGCCATATAATGCACCTTTTTAGATCAGAACGCATGCATCAAATACCCTATAAAAACCTTACTTAGAGTAAAGATTACCTTTCTTACTATATACCTTTAAGGTAAAATTAAGGTAAGATTATGTACGTACCCGGTAATTGAGCGAGCCCCACACAAGTGCCGTGGTAATGAGCGCCGCATGTGACGCACGTCATCAGATTGGCGAGGTCGCCGATGGTCCTACACGTCCTCCATTCGATATCCGCTGAACCTGACAAAATATATAGTATTATTGTCCAGTCCAGTCATCAGGTTTAGAAAAATACTATCAGTGCATTAAAATTATAACATAAAATTGTAAATTTTACAAAATCAACAAAGAATAAATCAAGCAAAATGACCTATATTATACCTAGAAATCTTTGAGATATAATAAATTAGAAAATCTTTGAGATTTCCTATTTGTTAAGCATGAAAGAAAGACGATTTATGTATTTGTTTTGCATAAACATTATTAATATTTAGAATTTTGGCTTTGCACAGAACTCAAGTTTCTAAGGAATATATATAAAAAATATCTTCTTGGTATTACTTTAAACTTTGGTCAACTAGCATACATAAACATTCTTTATATTGTATACAAAACTGACAAATAATTTATAAAATAATGAAATGGTAATACTAAAAGTTTTGAGAAAATCTTATAGGCCTATTTCATTTACCTTGTTATTAAAATCATAAAGTTTGAAGGAATGAAAATCAAACAACAATACTCACAAACAAGAGGTATTTGATATAAGTGGTCCTTGCAGAATGACGATTTAGTTTGGAAATCCATGTAACCCCCAGACGCGAGAACACATGGCAGGTGAAAGTACTTACTGCAACTCATCTACAAAGAACATAATTATTGAAAAAAAATATATTTAACATAATATTTTCAAGATCTCAGCAATTTTCAAGTCTTTTTACAATACAAAAATATATAAAATTGACTATTCAGTAAGCAATATTTATATATGCTAATTTACCCAATAACCGCTGAGATCTTCCCATAGCTATGCTGTACTGAATGCAGTGAGACGAATAGGCTGATGATGAACAGGATTCCAGACACAATAACAATTCTTTGGAATATATGCAACAGCAGTAGTTAAACAGTCAACCTGACCGCCAATGACGCCTAAAGGCGTCAGATACAATAGATTTTCTATTGCGTCTCGATTCCCGGCGTTCAATTGGTTAAAGGTCAAGTTTGTAGTATTCTATTTACAAAAACAATATACTCACTTTACAAGGTATACTAGCACCATGACGCAAACAGAAGGCACATTTCCTAGACAGAGCAGTGGTAACTATTCCCTTTATTCTGGACTCTTCCAATTGGTCTTTGTCATCAGCTGAGCTGGATGCCACCGCAACTTGCTCCTGAAAAGGCGGACTGAACTCTAGGCAGCATCGATGTACGTAAAAAGCCCCTGAGGTTACAACTGCTGCTAGTTCTACTAATTCCACATGGCCAATTAATGAAAGCTCGTCAGTATGCTCCATGTTGTATAGGGGTGTTCTGGAACAAATATAGAGAATGGTAAGTATGGCCTCTCGATAGTCCACTGTCGACTGTCAATAGGCTATCGATAGATACATTTATCAATAGTTGAACAGAAGGTTTAGCATCGATTGGGATATCGATATTATTGATACCCCGTAAGCATATCGATTAACAGAAACTGTTATCGATAGTGTCGATGTTATCGAAGCTAAATATCTAATAATCTATGGAGAACTACAATACTATATTGCCTGCTGGAAATTAAAATTAAAAAAAATATCTTTTTTTTTAATTATTGGAAAAAAAATCTAGTATGTGTTGGTTGGTATTTATAATAGTGAATTATGATATGCAAACTTTTTTTTTAATTGAAGTGATTTTAGTCAACGGATTTTATTATTTTCTCTATTTTATAGTTTGCTATAGTTGTTATATTCCAAAAATTTTTAAGCATTATGTGTTTTCTTTTTACTAGCATAGTTAGAATAAGTAGGTTATAAGGATGTGTTATAACATCTAAATTTACTGCACTACTCATATCAGTAATCCAATAAATAAGTAAATATTGTAGATGATTTCCAAGGTTGTCTATAATATCGATATAAACGACTTTGGAAATCGACACTCTTTGGTCAAACTATCGACAGTTCAGCAACAATAATGAAGAAACTTACCCATTGGTAAGGTTTACAAATCCTCCGAATCCAACAAAGGCCTCCCTTAATGATTTTCACTTTGACCTATCAATAGCAGTGGACATCCTGCTACCCGCCACTTTAACCAGGCAATCGGTCCATCTGCTCCGACCCCAAACCAAATGGACAGATGGATACTACGTATTCAATAAAATAGCAAGACAAAACATTTATAACAGTACTAACTTGCACTTATTGAACGCCTTCTGTCGCTTGCTAAGTGGTAAAGCCTGCGGTTGGTTAACATCAATCAGCTCCGGCGGCGGCGAGCTCAGCCCTGGCACGGGCGTGGGAGGCGCGCTTGTGGCCAGAGCTTCACCGGTACAAAACACCTGCCTCATCTCGCCCTGGCCTAGTTGGCTTCGCTCACTCAAGTTGCATAGCGCACACAGCTTGCCCGGCCTATAATAACGTTAACATAAATAAATATAACTGACATTCACACCGCGCCACCTACCCCAAACTAAGCAATAGCCTGTGATTTGGATTCTAAACAACGGATAAACAGCCGACGTCACAACCATTACACCGGATGGGTCGCCAATGTTACAAGATGTTACAACATTACAACAATTTCAACCTCAATCATCATTATAGCATTCATTATAAGTACGTCATTAAAGCTAAATATTGCAAGTTATGAGAATATAAACGATTTTTATCACTATGTATTCGAAATGCTTACATCCTCACACTAAATAGTAGACTCGACCTTTGGAAGGCTATGTGCTTAGAAGGATTATAATGACCCGCGTAATGTAATGGCTAATGTCGACTACAAACCAAGGGTTCAAGTTTTGATACTTATATAGTATAAATATTTATATAGGTCAGGATGTTCTATTTATAACTGAGATCAGTGAACTTTGTGCAGCCTACTTCTATTCCTATTACTTCATATATATGGTCCAATTTGCACACCATGTTTTTATGTTAAGTACTCAAGCAAGAGCATAATTTTTCTCAAAAACTAAAAACTTAGTAGTTGGCCAGAAAACTAAAATAAATATTTAGCTATAATATAAATGATAAATATCCATTAACATTCACACAGCGCCATCTAGCCCTAAGTTAAGCGTGAAGCCTGTAGTATGGGTACTAAACAAACAGAAAAACATACTATAATTTTTTTTTTTGTAAATTCATTGATATTATGCATAGAAAACAGACATGTTCATGCACACAAATGTTTATACTGTCCGGGGATCGAACCTGGAACCCTTGGTGTAGTAGTCGACTTCTCAACCGCTATAAATGGGTCGCCAAATTATGGCTATTATTTGTAAATTACCATTTTTCTGGCATGAATGGTGGTTCTTCTGGAGCAGGCATGGTGAAATCATCTTCGTCCATTGCGTCGTCAAGCACATCATCTCTACTCCCCCGGTGCCTTTTTGCGCCTCTTACTGAACCAGGATTGCGATACCTATGGAACCATATTCAATTAGTTCCTCTCTGTGTAGACGGAAAACAACGACCGTAGCGTTGGTCATTCCTAATCAATTGAAGAGTGATGTCATGTCACTAATATCTGTATCTTGACATTAGCATTGTACGCAAGAAACATTCATATTGTAACACTGAGATTTAAAACTCTTTTAACCACAACTTCTTGGTCAGAAGTGTTGGTTAAAACATTTTCAAGTTCATTTATCACTTTTTAATAATGAGCACAATTGCTTTTCCTTAAAATAATCATCATTTGCATTGTAAGTGATTAACAAAGTTTGTTTGGGAAGTGTTAAAATTAGTAATTTATATAACAACTAATCAATATAACTTCAAATACCCTACCTTCTGACTATCTTGCCCTCCTTGACGAGCTTGGGGCCCTCTTTCCTCGGGCGACCGGGTCCTCGTCTGGCCGATGTGAAGAATGGCCGCGCGTATGGCTGGTGATGGAAAAATGGTGGCTGGCCGGCCGTCGCATGAGGTGACGCCGGCTCTTCGCCGCGCGGCGACGAAGCACATGACGTAGGAGTTGACCCCGGCCCTGTGTAGAAGTCTGTTATGTATGGTTAATATAAGACTGAGGTAATTTAGCCTTATCACTAAACCTCAGGATTTGACATATCGTCACTCATACAACAATACCACACCATGGACATATAAAAACATACGGACTCACTAACATTAAAGTGTTTTAAAATTTTTTTGAAGCCAGTTTTTTTATGTTTCCATCAATGACACTGCAGCTTATTTCCATACAAAAACTGGCTTCAAAAAATAATCATTGATGGAAACCACAAAATATGAAAACAATTATCACACATCTGTCAACAGAGCCATAGATTATGTTAGGAAAAATTCTAAAAAAGAGCATGGCATGTGTTGAGAAAGTTTTGCAAAAACCACAGTGAACAAAAGGAAAACAATGGTAATCAACAATTCAATTACATATTTTAAATTTAATACACTAAAATCCGTATGTATAAAAAGGAAAAAGGAACTGAAACTGTATTTTTATATCTTAGTTTGCCTAAATGATATTATATAGTTAATATCATATGTTTATAACTAAAATAGGTTAAAGTAAATGTTTTGTCTACATAAACATGAATAAATATTGGAAAATCATTAGCACCAAATACCAAATACTACGTTTCTTTTAAAATTTTTCTTAAAAATGACCATGTATACTCCATGGTAGTAACAAAGATTTGTACACACATCATAACCCTTAATTATGAAAGATATTTAAAATTTGTATACTACTAACATAGACTTATAATTAGATGTTCATGATTACTAAGTCCATAATATTGGTGATTGATAAAAGTTGAAATGGAGAAACTTAAAATCTGTTATGGTTATTCTAGCTTACACAAGCACAAGTTCAATCATGGTTTACTCATAAAATTAAAAGTTATTCGATAAACAAACCTAAGGTACACTTGATGGTCAATTCACTTTTGTCATTTAACATGAATTGTTGTAAGCAACAGTTGTAAATACACTAAGTAAATTGTGGTTAATGTGAAGGGGAGAATTCATAACACTGGAGTGAGCAACAATTAAGCAATAAATAAAATAATAAAGTTAAAAGATAATTCTTAGAAGTTAGATATATAAGCGTACCTGAAGACGGCGGGGCTTCGCCTTCGTCCTCAGACCCCTCGTCTCCCAGCAACTCTACGTCCAGTACGCCCTCGTCTGGTACGTCCATCTACAACACCCACGTACTTAACTTCGCACAAACACATGAAATATAACTTTTTGGTTATGACGAAATTATACACAACAGCATCACAGTAATGTAAATCAAGACCGCCATAGTGTACGACAAGTGGATTCCAAACTTAACTTTTTAACTTACCGCAAGAGTTTGCGACGGACCTCTAACGAGTTAACTTCACGAATATATTTTTATTGCCGAATTGAAACACATTCTTTACATTTATTTTACATTACAACACAAAAACATAAGAAAATAAAGCAACATTCGCTGATTGCGAACGAAGCGCACAAAACGAATAGTGATGTGCTCACAATGAGGCCAACCAAATGAATGAAACCGTTCGATTTCAATTGAATGATTTTTACTATGAATATTGTGACTTACTTAAGAGAGATAATAAGTGAACATGTGAATATTTGTCGCAATTAAACAAAGAACGAAAGAACTTATATTTTTGACATCATGTTTAAATATCTACCTAAAATGCATACTACGGAACGTTTCATACGCTTACGTGTTCAACGGCATTTTTAGGAACCATCGAATACTAGTCATATTTCTATGGCATTTTTCACCGCAAGTGGGTAACACTGGTGTTATTGTAATGTAAATAAGAGTTTACAACAGTGAATGAATGCGGGAACTTGTTCATTACGATAAATAATACGTGTCATTAAAACATCGTTAAAATTAACTAACCATGAAGAAATGTCTATCAACATTAGTAATACTTCTCACAGTTAGTGGATATGGGAAATCCTCATTATTTGAGAGTGATTCTTGTTATTCTTTTGGAAGTGGTAATGTTTTCCCGGGCGGTGCTAGAAAAATAGATCATAAGCTTCAATTTACAAAGGCTATGAGTAAGTCATATATTTTATAACTTAAACAGTAATAATGTTTACAAAATCTTTTATATCATGAAGTACGTAATTTTATATCACCATTTTTTCTAGTTTCCAGCCGGCTCCCGAATGGGAGGCAACAGCTGTGATAGATGGCCAATTCAAGCAACTTTCCCTGTCAAGCTTTAAAGGAAAATACGTCGTCCTCTTTTTCTATCCATTAGACTTGTAAGTGAACATAGTTTTTCATTATAACTTTTAGTTTATTTAGAACACCAGTATTCAATGTTATGTTTTATGCGCTACTTATGGAATTCATAGGATTATAACCTACGAATTACTTTTTACCTCTATACTATTTAAATCTAGAAATACTGTAAAGTTACATCACTTATATCAGCTTTATCTAAAAATCTAATTAGCTTACTAAAATTTTTATCTTATCACTTAATTTAATAATTGTGATACATTCTTTTCAGCACCTTTGTATGCCCCACAGAAATTCTGGCATTCTCTGAGAGAATTGAAGCATTTAAAAAAATTAATACTGAAGTTGTAGCATGCTCAGTAGACTCCCATTTCACACATCTCGCATGGATCAATACACCTAGGAAAGAAGGTGGCCTAGGAAAAATAAACATTCCACTTGTAAGCGATCTAACTCATTCAATTGCAAAAAGTGTATGGTGTAATATTTGGAAGATGCGTCCATACATTGAAGGTTATTATCATTGACATAAAGGATTTGAGTGCGCGTCGGGTAGGGGGGGGGGGGGGGGGGGTAACTATGAATGACCTACCAGTGGGCCGGTCTGTTGATGAAACACTAAGACTAGTGCAAGCATTCCAGTATACTGACCAACATGGTGAAGTATGTCCAGCTGGATGGAAGCCAGGTCAAGATACGGTAATAATTTTTAATATTTCTACAGAATTACTAAAAATGAAATTTGAAAAGTAAAGCTATAATTTTTATAATAATTTTAGGCCAGCTACAAGCAAATAGCTCATCTAGTGAAAATTGCTACTGTCCAGTGAGACAAGTAAAAGTCTTTTAATTAATCTTTTGTCTAGTGTGAACTTGGTGATTAACCAAATAAATAAAATATTCCCTGTCTCAGCGCACATGATTACATTTGTCTCATTCTTGTTTAATCTATTGGCCACTTAACTTTGTAGGGAAATGGTTCAACTGATGTTTTCTTACATTAAAAAATATATTCACTTTTTTTCAGATAATTCCGAATCCTGATGAAAAGGAAAAGTATTTTGCAAAAGTAGCAAAGAATTGATTGTATACATTACAGTGAATAACAAACATTTATATATCTCTACAATTTGTATGTTTTTTTAATGTGAAAAATCTTAAATAACTTTGTAATTTAAAGTGATTAATACTCCATCACAGTTAAATAATATTATATTGCAATATGATCAAAATCAAGTAATTTTTTATATTTATATTATATAAGAAACACTTTTTGTAATTATTATTTAAAAACCAGTCATCCAGAGAATATGTGTTAATAACAAGACTGACTGTACATATACTTACTGAAAGTGAATAAAAATCATTAACTGATTATTTATTTTCTTTTAATAAATAGCTGTGCCCCTTGGTATTAGATATTCCCCTGTAGTAAAGGATAAACACATAACACTTAACTTCTGGCTAAATTTTATTAAAATCGCTTCGTTAATGCACGCAGCCCACACGGTATGAATTACATACTTTATTTTTCTAAAATAAAAGTTGTTTTTCTTCAAAAAGTATCCTAAGATTTTCCTGATTGCATCTGCTACCTGCCAATAAAAGTAGTAGGTGGTAGACTCGACCCTGAGTCGTCTAGGTAGGAATCACCGCAGTGCCAGATATCTTTCCGCAAATCCGCAAACAATTGACACTCCATCAATTGTCATGCACTTTTGTGTTTTGGGATGACGGCACTGAACTAGTGAAATTACTGAATTTAAGAGACCTTACATCTGTCGTCTCGGGTATCGGGAGCAGTGCGGCATTGATGGAGAATAATACAATCAGTTGTGTGACTTGTGTGTCTTCTTCAATGCGACTCTGTCATGGTTAGGCACATCACCATCAGGTGTGACCAAAAGAGTATGTAAAGTAGAGGCGGGACTTCCATAGAAAAAAAATTCTACACAAATGTCCACGGAGCAGAGATCTTGCACCAACTTAACGAAAGTATCTGTCATTCGTACCAACATGAGAAATAACAAATAGTGTTTGCATTACATCCTACATAGAAATATCGATATCGATAATTCGACGAAGTATATATATATATATATTATTATAATTACTATTTTAAAAATTTTTCAGATTCTCCATTTCGTTAGCATGTAGAAGTAATATATATTATCTAATTCTACCATTAAACGAAATGATTTTATGACGAGTTAAACCATACAATAAGTCAAGACCATACTTTAGGTTATTATTAAAACAGTCATAAATATTTTTGTACGTAGACTGCGATCACAAAATTACATGTTCGAGGCACATCTAAAACCCGATTTTGTTGTTAGTTTTTCATAATTTTGATTACTTTCTATTGCTATATTTCGTAGCACTTCAGATGAAAATAGACGTCATTTGTGCATGGATCTGCACCAGGCTGAAAGTAAAACACTAATTATAAAGTTTGAATATTGTTCAAACTTATTACTTACAATTTAAACTGCTCCGTGTATCAAACAACAATTGACTTTAACTGACTATCTACTACATTCACGTGGTATCAACAAAAAATTGACTTAAACTACAATACTTTATCTATTACATTTACATGTTACAGGAAAACCTATCAGCACATCATCTGGCAATGGCATGCATTAAATTCATTGATGGACGCAGTTTTTGTTAATTTTCTTTTTTCTTGAAGTCGGGTCCTTAAAATGATTCCCACAAACATATTTTTCATTTAATTTTGTTTAGGTATATATGTCAGGTCCTCATTACCTAACATTTTGACCATAACTTACATCTGAATAATATCGATATCGAATAAAATTAAATATTCCGCACTATTAGTGACTGACCGGCATTCGTTATGATCACAATAAATTATATTATGTTGTAATAGGTTAAGATACATCTTTAAATAACATCCTACCTGGCTTCATCAACAGGAATTTAGCCATAAACTGGCCGTTTGGACTCCATCTTTTCTTCCAGATCTTAAGCCACACAATTTCACATCCCGATACGTTCATTCTTACGTTAAATCCTTATTTCCAGTCCCTGAAATGATAACAAAGTCCTAACAACGTTTCACTTCTTATCCTAACCGAAAAAACTTATGGCGCATGACTTCCCGGCAGAATACTAAGAAAACAAGAAAACTCGTAAAATCACGTTCAAACAGAATACAAAAGAGAATCTACACAAAAATTACAATAACAGCCCAAACTAACTGAAAACTAACCAAAAACTAACCGCGAAACAAATTAAAATTGTCAATGAAGAAGATGAGGCAGAGGAAGTGAGTGAGATGGCTATAGCCGCATAAAATCGGCTCCTTTCATAGTAATTTTTGTATGGAGTGCGACTGCTTGGTGTGAACGTCCTTAAACATAAACTTATAACATAAATATGAAATGAAAAGTTTTTTAAATAATAACCTGGAACAAATCCACAGACAGACATTTAAAAAATTACACCAATAAAACATTTTTGTATGTCTGCTCGATAGTTGGTGTTATTAACAAAACCGCCTACTTTCGATAGATAAGTCTATATTGAGCTACGATACTATTGATAGCGTTGCAGTGTACCAATACTATTGTGCTGAACTAAGCTATCGATAGGCCGATCGATACTATACTATTGCTTTTGTCCAACTATCAGTGGACTATCGATAGCCTATAGTCCACTATCGAACGGCAACACTGTGTGACATCGACATCACCACTGCACTTTGCACTGCACTGTGAACAGTGTTGCCATCTTAGCCCTTTTGTAGCTAGGTCTAGCACTTTTTAGCATAGGTGAACACCTTGTTTAACGATTTAACCCGATAAAAACAAAGTAGCCTTTTTTACTGTCTGGAAAATATTACTTAATTATGAATATTCGACATGCTAACAAGTATTTTTTTGCTATTTCATCGGTCATGATGACGTTTTTTCCGACGCTCAAAAAGAACGGCTTCATGACATGATTATTTTAGCATTTTTAGATCAGAAAATCTTTTGTGCTCAAGAGCCCTATCTAGCTCTTAACTTTTCAAAGAGCCTTTTTCCAAACTTGAGTTGGCAACACTGGCCGTGAGCTGTCCAACTCCAAGAATGTGTCAAGAATTCATAACGAATTCATATAGGGATGCCCAAAAAAGTGTATGACTCGATATATCGCATGAACTGTATCGAACTTGTTGTATCGTTACGCAATATTATCGATTTCCTTTTGTATCGATATATCTTATCGTAACCGTATCGCTGCCTTTCAATTAATATGCGAGATAATGGTATAATCGTGCGAAGGTATCTTTTATAGTCTTTACTTATTCTTTAATTTTTCTTAAAAGAAATAAATAATTTATATACTTAAAATAAGTTTATTCGATAAAAATTTCACAATTGCATGGATCAACACTTAAACAACGCAAAAAAAATATTTTGATAAGTTGCTGTCGATTTAACCTATTACGCTTTCGGAAAGTGTGTGTCGCTAAAGAAACAGGCGTTCAGAAGGAACCAAGTTGCGACAACTATTAAAAATTAATCACTGACATAGTTTGATACGATACGTTAATGCGTATTTATAAGAATGCGTATATATCGAAGCGTATCGTATGGTCAAAATATCGCAGCAATACGATATATCGATAGTGCTGTATCGATTATTCCGTATTATCGTATCGTAACGGGCATCCCTAAATTCATATTTGTGATATTTGTCCGTTTACAACATCTTGGTAATTTGTTTAGTACATTTACAAACAGAACAATTAAATTTTTGTGGTGTTGGGAGACTAATATGATTAAATTTAACGCCATCGTTATGCTTCGAGCTGCAATTCACTCTACGAGATATATTGCCACTAAGCGAGTTATATGTCCGAAAGCAGGACAATCTATCAATAAAAGTATTATTGTTTACATTTATTCTGTTACTGTCCAACTAACATCACCTAAGCTAGGCAATAACATCTTTATTTTAACATCAACAATAAAAATTGAAATAGTTTATTTTTTTGTAAATATGTATATAAATGTAGCTTAAAATATAAATCTATTTTATTTTCTAGAATCCATCACCTCTCTAGTTATACAACAATTAAGAGGATTCTCATTTAAAAATAAACACTGTAATAAAATGGTTGATCCAAAGAGAGTTGTGAGTTATGAGGATATGCTAAAAGTTATCCACCAACCTGAAAAAGTGATCATCGATGTGAGAAATCCTGATGAAGTTGATGACACAGGCAAAATACCTTCTAGCATCAACATTCCATGTAATTCATGTTTTCTTACATTATTCTATGTACTTTTTATAAAATTCTTATTTTATATCAATTAAATTCATTTTAGTGAATTCCGTGCAGAGTGCATTAACATCAATGTCCAATGAAGAATTCAAGAATCCAGGTCAGCGAAACAAAGCCCGGCA